>CM022490.1:2057976-2080259 GCA_011952105.1 Coreoperca whiteheadi
CTTGGCCCACTTCTATTTACTTTATATATGCTTCCTTTGGGCAATATTATTAGAAAGCACTCCATTAAGTTTCATTGTTATGCAGATGATACCCAGTTATATTTATCGATTAAGCCGGATCATGCCTTAAGGACATAAAAACCTGAATGACCAGAAATTTTCTGATGTTAAACTTGGACAAAACTGAAGTTATTGTACTTGGCCCCGAACGCCTCCGAGACTCACTGATGGCAGATATAATTGCTCTACAGGGCACTGCCCTGGCCTCCAGCACCTCTGTGAGGAACCTCGGAGTTATCTTTGATCAGGATCTATCCTTCAACTCCCACATGAAGCAAACCTCAAGGACTGCCTTTTTTCACCTACGTAACATTGCCAAAATCAGGCACTTCCTGTCTCGAAATGATGCAGAAAAATTAATCCATGCATTTGTTACTTTAAGGCTGGATTACTGCAATTCCATATTATCAGGCAGCCCAAAAAAGTCCCTTAAGATTCTCCAGTTGATTCAGAACGCTGCAGCACGTGTACTGACAGGAACTAGGAAAAGAGATCATATTTCTCCAATATTATCTTCTCTGCACTGGCTTCCTGTGAAATCCAGAATAGAATTTAAAATCCTTCTCCTCACCTACAAAGCTCTTAATAGTCAAGCACCGTTGTATCTTACAGAGCTCATAGTACCTTATTACCCCACTAGAACACTGCGCTCTCAGAATGCAGGGTTACTTGTTGTTCCTAGAGTCTCCAAAAGTAGAATGGGAGCTAGAGCCTTCAGCTATCAAGCTCCTAGCCTGTGGAATCAGATCCCAGTTTGGGTTCGGGAGGCAGACACCATCTCCACATTTAAGAGTAGGCTAAAGACTTTTCTCTTTGATAAAGCTTATAGTTAGGGCTGGCTCAGGTGAACCTGAACCATCCCTTAGTTATGCTGCTATAGGCCTAGACTGTCAGGGGACTTCACATGATGCACCTCTCTCTCTTCACCTCTGTCCTCCTCTCCATCCGTATGCATTCTCATCCCATAAATGCATGTTACTAACTTGACTGCTTCCCTCTCCCGGAGTTTTGTGCTTTGTCGTCCGTCTCTTCTTTCTTAGTGTCACTTTCAGCAGGTATTTCAGTGTCCGGAGATGTATCTGGATCGGTGACTATGGCGACCTGCTGGGGCAGTGCTGCTGTGTCTGTGGTGCAGGGGACGAGTGGCTCGGGTCCTGCTCGTTGGGCTCCACCTGGAGCTGCTCAGTTGTCCGTCTGGACCCATCATCTTCCCTTATGTTTTACATCCCGCACTTTTCAACATAATTATATATATATATACAACAATTTCGCCATTGCCATCATAATTGTATATGTTATGATTTTTATGCTATGAATCTATTCTGTACTTGTGATATTGGGCTATATAAATAAAATTGAATTGAATTGATTTGAATTTAATTGAATTAACAAGGAATAGGGTACTTCAAGGCAACGTTCCTTACCTCCATGGACTGGTAATGTTACTGGGCATTACATAGCTTCCCATAGCTTAACAGTGTGTTTGGCTAAGAAGAGGACTGTGTTACTTTTGTGAATGTATATGTATTGATTTGGTAGATTGAGTTTTATTGTTGTGATGTTCTTCCCCTGTTAGAATTTGGTAGCCACATGCTAAGTTGATATTAGTTAACGTTATGCTTCACACAGACAGAGTCTGTGCATGCTAACTAATGCTATATAAGGAGACTGGTGCCCCGAGGACTTTATTCATTAAAGTTATTAATTATGATTATCTTTGAAAATTAGCCATTATTAATTGATTGCACTTACACAATGTGGTGCCCCTTTAACCATTGTAAGTCCCAGCAAGTGTAGGTCACCCACTTTTTGGCAGCGCTTAGAGCCCAACACAGAATCACTATAGTTACGAGTGTAAAACAGTAGAAAATACGCGAGTGAAATGCGAGACATTACGCGGCCTCTGTAGAGAGCTGGATTGATTAAAATAGAAGCATATCTGTTCCATCAGACGCCTGTGAGATGGTTGACTGAAAAAAACATGGCTGAAACACTTTCTGTGTAGACACAATGTCAGTCACAAGCTTTTGACCCATTTTTCGCCCTATGATATTTTGTGGCTAACAGGAGCTTACTGACTAAATGTGGTTGCAGTTGCTGGGCTAGCTTGCTTAAGAGGGGTAAAGGTGAGAGGGTAGTGACATCACCACTGTCATGAAAAGTGAAATTATGAAATAAAACATAACACGGAATAAAAGTGTCATTGGGAAAAATGCCATTATGAAATTAAAACAAACTTTTGATACCCGCTAAAACTTAATGTCTTTTTTATTTATTTAATATTGAACCCTTTGGAGTTTTAGAAACAACTCGCCCTCTGGGGCCACTGCTTGTTGAATCATATCTGGATTGTATCTGTTAATGAGACACTTGAAAGTATAAACGGGGCCTAACCTGTGTTCTATCATCTTTTGTTTTTTCTGTGTATAGGAACATGTTAATAATATTTTTTATATGCATACTTTTTCCAATATGACTTTTCTTATTCTGTTCCTCCAGATGGATAGCGGCCCTTTGAATTTAATATAAATGTGTTTTTCAACTTCAATCATAATGAAAAGAATGTCCATACGCTCCTACAATTGTGCAATAAAAATAAGTGTAAAAAGAATGAGGATAAGAAATAGAAATAAGTAATAATTATCAATAGTAAATATGGTAAGTAACTTTGAGTAACATGAGGGGTGTAGTCTTAGGCAGTGTCCACCTTCAGGATCCTAGTGGCCTGAGGGCAGAAACTCTTCCTGGCTTTGTGTATCCGGTAGCTTCTTCTCGACCTCAGAAGGGAAAAAAGGCCTCAGTCTTACACCGCCTGGTGTAGATGTCCTTTAGGCAGGGTAGAGCACCGGCTATTATATGTTTAGCCGAACGCACCACTCTTTGCAGGGCTGTCGTCCTCTCCACTGAGGACCAGTTTTTGTTAAAGGGGACGTAGATCCTCTCCTGCTTCTTCCCAGTTCACCCTCTCCCCTTTAGTCTTGCTAACATTCCGGAAGAGGTTGTTGTCCTGACACGAGTGGGTCAAACCCTCTACTTCATTCAGAGAGACCTTTTCATTGTTATCAGTAATCAGGCCCACCAAAGCTGTGTTGTCAGCAAACTTGACGATGGTGTTGGGGTCGAAAGTGGCTATACAATCGTGTTTGTACAAGGAGTACAGCAGGGGGCTCAAAATGCATCTCTGGGGTGCACCAGTGTTGAGAATAAGGGTGGATGGGGTGTGACTACTCACCCTTACCACATAGGGTCTGCCCGTCAGGAAGTCAAAGACCCATCTGCACAGTGAGGTGTTTCTTAAGCTTTCTGATGAGCCTGGAGAGGTGTATGGTGTTAAATGCTGAACTGTAATCAATGAACAGCAATCTCACTTTGGGCTTTGTAGTCTGTCATTGTTCTTGCTTCTTGGAATGCCCTCCTGGAAATGTAGTTCCAATTTCTTTCCATGGTCAATTTTTGCCTCCCTTGTTATCCTTACATTATAGGCTGCTGCTTTATAATTGTCAATGTTGTCAGACTGCAGCCCTAAGTTGCACTGCATGTGTTTATAACATTCTGGATGGTTCTGGAAGTCCATGGTTCCTGGTTGTGGAATGATTTTACAGTAGTTTTGGGTACAGCTTCTGTTGTTTTACAAATTAAATCCACCACAAACTCAGTGAATCCATTAATGTTCTTGATAATGTAGTAGGTTGAAAAACACTACCATATAATGTTTCATGAAGAAACAAGACACCCCCTCTATTTTTTTTGTATTTTTCTAATGTGTCTTTTACTTTGGGTACATCCAAACCACTAGAGGGTGCGGTAAGCACTACTGTGGGGATGAGAGGGACGCAGCGCATGCGCAGCTTCAGAATTAAACAAGCTGTGGCAAGACTAACGTGTCTCCGCCTCGCCTCTTCACAGGTATGACAAGAAAAGTTATTTTATTAACTCAGACTTGGTTACAAAAATTATTCGGATTGCTGTGTAAAGGTTTTGCACAAACGGTAAATGTTTTAGAGAGTTTGGTGTCTAGGTTTCTATTTTTGTTACTGTTTCATGTCGTCTCGTTTTCACCACGAGTCCGCCATGTTCAGTACCAATGTCGAAGCTAATAACGTATTTAAAGCCTTATTTAAGCGATGCAATTTGCTCAAGTGCTTAGTAACATACGAGTTGAGAGTGTTTTAATTATAAATGTTACATAAATTCAAGTTAAGGCAACCGCCAAGCAGAGCGTTTTAGAGACAGTTTTGCCGCCATTCGCTGGCGCGTTTTCTTTTATGTTGCCGACCTGCTTGTGTGTGTATGTGGTTAAAGTGTAGGAAAAAGGTAGAAATGTAAAATGGTGTTAGTTAATGCACTTTTGTTGCAATGTAGTGAATTTATATGTTGATGTTTATTACCGTAATAGACTGTATGTATTGTTGTTTGCACTTTGTGGTTTATTGTTTTTAGTCACGTTAGATATTATTTTACTGTCTTACCAAATATGTGTTAAATTATTTATTGTCGTTTATCTTTTTATTAATTTATTTTTGTAAGAATGAGATAATTGAATGATTGTCAGAATTAAACAAGCTGTGGCAAGACTAACGTGTCTCCGCCTCGCCTCTCCACAGCTACACCACACCTTTAGGCTACACAGTCTAACCTTAGCTGTGTGCCAGTTTGCTACCACCCAGCTTCCCCTAGGGCTGGCGCCGGTAACAATAACATCAATGGGAGAATCCTGGAACGTGCTCCAGACTGCGTTGTGTAGCCTAGTCCGCAGGGTGGCTTGTGATTGGCCTGACCATTTTGTGACCTCTTGATGTCACAGGGGGCACGTGACATAATTTGTTTTCATACTTGCCCGCATGGTCGCTCTTCCTGAACTATGATTCAGCTCTGTAGCCGAATGGAGTGTAGCACTGATCCAGAGAGAGATTTTCTTTGTGGCGCAGTTAATATGTTGGTGGAAGGTTAAGGTTAGTCTGATTGAAGTATCCAGCAACAATGAGCGCAGCATCAGGATTACCATTCTGTGAACAGTTATGACCTATGTAAATTCCCTTGGTAGAAAGCACAGTCTGCATTTGATTGTCAATAATTCCAGATCTAGTGAGCAGGACTGGGATAATGTTTTAATATTCCCATTATCACACCAAACATTATTCACCATAAAGCACATAGCTCCTCCTTTTTTCTTACTGGAGTCCTCTGTTCTATCGGATCGATATACAAAAAAAGAGGTACCTGATTTAATGGGGATATCCGGTATGCCGGGATTTAGCCAAGGTTCGGTGAAACAAAGGACATTACAGTTCCAGTTATCTCATTGAAAACTGATACCTGCATGGAGGTTGTCCAGTGTATTATCCAACACCTGGACATTGGAGAGGAGGATACTGGGCAGACATGGTCTCTGTGGCCAGGATAACAGCTGGTTTAACCCCTCCACGCTTCCCTTAGTGTTTACATTTGAGAATCCCCATTGGCCAGGCAGCACAGTTGGGAGAGTGTTTGAAAAGTGGTGAGTTTACCATTTTCATATCCTAATAAGTGACATATGTTATCATTGTCCAGTAGTATTCAAAACAGAACAAACATACAAAAATATGTAAAATAAATATAAAGAGCATAATTTTGGCAGAGCAAACAGAGAGGTGACTGGATAGGCCTTTGCCCATGGCATACCCCTGTTGCACATCACAAAGGCACTGACCCATGAGCTCTGAATATAGTAACAGAAACCAAGTCTACAGAGAGCCACGTTCTCTTTATGGAAAAGGATGAGCTTGTGTTTTATTCATATGCAGCACAACTGCAGTACAACTTGTAACCATGATGCCACTGCCTCTGCCTGTTCATACAGTAGGTACAGCAGGCATTGAACACTGACATCAATTGTTCAGTCCCTGCTTTGAGTAGTTCCCAGCCCTGTGTATTACTTACATAGCAGTGTATACAGTTTATACACAAAAGGATCTGCTATGTGTCATTATGTTAAACTACAATTGTCTGCAGGGGCATATACGAATGTGAATGACTATATATGTGTGTGTGTGTGTGTATGTGTGTGTGTGTGAGCCCTGGATTCTGTCATAGGCAGAGTTGACCTTGAGGAGCACCATTCATCTCAGTTGGGGAAAGGGAACCAAGCAGAGACTCAAAGCCTTATCGGAAAAAATACTCTTGTTGTCGGAAATAGCAGTGATAAAACTGCTGACACCGGAGCTCTACTGTAGTTTTTCACTGCATCTGCAATTTGAGCTACTCACTGGCTCAATGTGCTCACACTCTTTTGTCCTGATGCAGTAAAGCAGGCAACCAGTGACTCTGAACTTTTTGTTGGGTTCATGTTGGCAATGCTGCTACGGGAGGAAGGCCTCATCAAATTTAACAACACCCATGCGAAGCAGTATTAACGGTTGTGTTTATGCATCTACTGCTGAAGGCAGGTTTGTGAGATGCTCCCATGTGCAGTGCTGAGCTCAAGGTAAGGCCCACTCATTAATGATTCTGCTGAACGGATCTCTCTCCTTCACTCAAGTAAACCAGAACTAATGTTGAATTTGTTAGTTGAATGTTAAGTTATAGAACAGTGATAGTCTCATTTTAATTCAATTCAATTCAATTCAATTTTATTTATATAGCCCAGTATCACAAATCACATTTGCCTCAAAGGGCTTCACAATCTGTAACATACGACACCCTCTGTCCTTAGACCCTCGATTCGATTAAGGAAAAACTACCCAAAAAAACCCTTTTAACAGGGGAAAAAAAACGATAGAAACCTCAGGAAGAGCAACAGAGGAGGGATCCCTCTCCCAGGACGGACAGACATGCAATAGATGTCGTAAGTACAGAATAGATTTATAGCATCAAAACTATAACATATATAGCCATGATGGCAAAATTGTTGTGTATATATATATATATATTATTATGTTAGAAATGTTTAGGTGGTAAAACATAAGGGAAGATGATGGGTCCAGACGGACAGCCGAGCAGCTCCAGGTGGAGCCCAACGAGCAGGACCCTAGCCACTCGTCCCCTGCACCATAGACACAGCAGCACTGCCCCAGCAGGTCGCCATAGTCACCGATCCAGATACATCTCCGGACACTGAAATACCTGCTGAAAGTGACACTAAGAAAGAATAGACGGACGACAAAGCACAAAACTCCGGGAGAGGGAAGAAGTCAAGTTAGTGACATGCATTTATGGGATGCGAATGCATACGGATGGAGAGGAGGACAGAGGTGAAGAGAGAGAGGTGCATCATGGGAAGTCCCCCGACAGTCTAGGCCTATAGCAGCATAACTAAGGGATGGTTCAGGACTCTCCTGAGCCAGCCCTAACTATAAGCTTTATCAAAGAGAAAAGTCTTTAGCCTATTCTTAAATGAGGAGATGGTGTCTGCCTCCCGAACCCGAACTGGGATCTGATTCCACAGGAGAGGAGCTTGATAGCTAAAGGCTCTGGCTCCCATTCTACTTTTGGAGACTCTAGGAACCACAAGAAACCCCGCATTCTGAGAGCGCAGTGTTCTAGTGGGGTGATAAGGTACTATGAGCTCTGTAAGATACGACGGTGCCTGACCATTAAGAGCTTTATAGGTGAGGAGAAGGATTTTAAATTCTATTCTGGATTTCACAGGGAGCCAGTGCAGAGAAGATAATATTGGAGAAATATGATCTCTTTTCCTAGTTCCTGTCAGTACACGTGCCGCAGCGTTCTGAATCAACTGGAGAATTTTAAGTGACTTTTTCGGGCTGCCTGATAATATGGAATTGCAGTAATCCAGCCTTGAAGTAACAAATGCATGGATTAATTTTTCTGCATCATTTCGAGACAGGAAGAGCCTGATTTTGGCAATGTTACGTAGGTGAAAAAAGGCTGTCCGTGAGGTTTGCTTCATGTGGGAGTCGAAGGATAGATCCTGATCAAAGATAACTCCTAGGTTCCTCACAGAGGTGCTGGAGGCCAGGGCAATGCCCTCTAGAGCAATTAGGTCTGCCGACAGCGAGTCTCGGAGGCGTTCGGGGCCAAGTACAATAACTTCAGTTTTGTCCGAGTTTAACATCAGAAAATTTCTGGTCATCCAGGTTTTTATGTCCTTAAGGCATGATTGAAGGTTAACTAACTGATCAGTTTCATCCGGCTTAATCGATAAATATAACTGGGTATCATCTGCGTAACAATGAAACTTTATGGAGTGCTTTCTAATAATATTGCCCAAAGGAAGCATATATAAAGTAAATAGAAGTGGTCCAAGCACAGAACCTTGCGGAACTCCGTGACTAACTTTGGTGTGCTTCGATGATTCATCGTTAACATAAACAAACTGAGATCGGTCTGATAGATAGGATTTAAACCAGCTTAACGCGGTTGCTTTAATTCCAATTAAATGTTCCAGTCTCTGTAATAGAATTTGATGGTCAATGGTATCGAATGCAGCACTAAGATCTAGCAAGACAAGTACAGAGACAAGTCCATTGTCTGATGCAATTAAGAGGTCATTTTAGAGTTTGTTTTCTTCAGAAAGAAGAAAAGATTGAGAGAGACAGGACGAGGAGTCATTACGTGATGATGACATGGATCCTACATTGAACCTAATCACTAACCACTAGTCACCAGGCGACCAAGCAAATTATCTTAATAACTAAACTTAAAGGGACAGTTCACCACAAAATCAAAAATACAAATGATTCCTGTTGCCTATAGAGCTATTGTTCCATCTACACTTTTTGCTGTGAGTTACCCAGTTTATGACATATTGGCCGTAGCGATGTCTGCTGTCTCTTGAATATAATGAAAGTGGATGGCACTAGTCTTGTGGTGCTCAAAGCTCCAAAAAAATACATTGTCAAGTGATTTCTGATTATTGTCTCTTTCCAGAAATCTTGACATCATTACTCAAGATAATCCACAGACCTTGTTGTGAGCAGTTTCAAGTAGGAACTATTTTCTTCTGAACTACACCTGCCAACAATATCACCATGCAGAAGGAAGTGTGCATCTACTTATGGACGAGAGGCTCGTGCTTGTAGTCCGACATTGCTAGCTTGTGGATATTGGTTTATAGCCAACAGATAATGCTAGCTCACTTCGCACCACCAAGCAAGCTAACGTTACTGTTCAGCTGAGGATGACGCCATTACTGTTTACATCCTGCGCTGTCACGAGCATGAGCCTCTCGTCAATGAGTAGATGCACACTTTCTTCTGCATGGTGATACAGTTGGCGGGTGTAGTTCGGAAGACTATCTAGCACCATCATCAGGCCAATGTTTTAATTTGTCCAATACTTTGGTTTATGACCAAATACCCACTGGTCGAGGGTCGAGGTCTGCAATGACAGGAGAGTTTGAGAACTGACATGAAAACAGATCACAGCTTCCCCCAGCCATGTGTTGAAGTATTCTTGAGCAAGATACTGAACCCCAAATTGCTTCCGAAGCTGTACCTTCGGTAAGTGTATGTGTGAATGATTAGTTTAATTTGTACTGATGGGCAGTTAGCTCCTGCCATCAGTGTATGGGTAAATGTGATTTGTAGTGTGAAAGCGCTTTGAGTAGTCGGACGCCTAGAAAGGCGCTATACAAGTACAGTCCATTTACATTTACAGATCCAGATTCCACATCTCCAGAGGCCAGAGGCAGAAATACCTGCTGAAAGTGACAGTAAGAGAGAAGAGACCGACGAGGAAGCACAAAACTACGGGAGAGAGAAGATGTCGAGCTAGAAGTAATGAAGCTAGTGTTCAGTGCTAAACTAAGGTAGTGAACATTATAGGGATGTACCCAAAGATGTTTTTCAGGAAAGCACAAATAATTTGATGGAAACGGATATTTCTTTTACTCAAAGTTGCTCGTTATTATTCAGGTAAAAAAATGATGGCAGGAATGTGGTCAATGGTGTGACAATGGGTTTAAAGAAAGGCGTAAAATCAGCAGCTGCTGGTGTGCCTGTTCACGTGTCTGTCTGTCTGTCTGTCTGCCTGAAGCTGCTGGCATGTCAGTGACTGCAGAAGGCCAAATCTCCAGAGAACTTCACTGTCTGAGTGTCAGGATGTGTGCAGTCTCACCCGGTCGGGCTTAGCAGTTTGTGACCAGTAGCTACAACAATGCATAATAAAGCACTATAATTAAGGATGACATCATTATGTGGGACTTACTCGTAGCATTATTGTACCTTGGCATAGTTAAAAAAGGTTGCATGCTACCTTGTTGCAACTACAACCAACCTTGTTGCGTCACAAACAGGCACATGCTGGGTTTGGCTAAATGCTAAAATGCTCACAGTGGACCTCTACCTTCCATTGTGTGAGGCCTTTCTGCTGTTTTTGACCATTACTGTCACTGTCACAGAATATAGTGCAGAGCCTCTTTCATTGCAAAATGTTTAAAAACTTTGAGGAGTGCTTATAATTGGACTCAGAGGCTAAACGGACTGGTAATAGCAGAACAGACAGGCTGAGAGGACTGGTTATAATATGAACTGTGAATGGTCAAGCAAAGAAGTTGAACCAAGAGCAGATTGTTGAGGACTTTGCGGTGCACAAGATACTGTATGTGTGTTTGTGGCTGGAGCCGCTGTGGAGTTTATATTGTTCATACATCTCTGTGTTGTGTGCTTTGTTGTTTCATTCACAGGGGACAAGTTTCATTTTGCTGTTAGTGGCAGTTATTTCATTTCTGTAGCCTAATATTGCTTGTTGCACCCACCGCAGTTTTTTTAATTGTCTGGATTTTGTCTCTTTTCTCGTTGTAGTGAGCTTATACAGAGGAAGGCCGCTGTATATATATATATATATTGATAATCAGTGGTATGCACAGGCTGCAAAATCTGTCCATACAAAATAGTAGTTACCTGGTTGTAATTCAAATTCTGTGATTATGTGCATGGCCCTTTTAATGGGATTCACTATTGGTTTACCCATATGAGGCTCCACCTCAGCACCTGAAAAAAAAAATTTTTTTCCCACCACCCAATCAGGGGGTATCGCCCTCCCCCTATAAAGGGTTGTTTGTCAGCTGGGCTTGTGTTTAGAAGGCTACGCACATACTCATTATGTATGCTCATACAACTGGAGTTACATCCAGGTAACTACTAATTCTATTTTGTATGTTCTCTGCCCTCTAATGGGCTTCGCTATTGGTTAAAACCTAAGGTGAAGGCCGACAGATGAGATGTACTTCCAGCTGGGCCCAAACCAACATTAGTGTGAACCCTGCCAAAATAGCAAAAAACGACAGCAGTCCAGTGGGTCTTGGCCAGACTACAACAATGCCAGCAAAAGCTGGGTGTTACCAAAAAGTACCTAAGTCTACTACAGACGATGTCCCCCGCAGAAGGAAACCGGTGCACCAAGCAGCAAATGAGACATAAAATCTGCAGTCACGTCCCTGAGATATGACCGCAGAAAGGTCAAGGTGGAAGACCAGGATGAGGCCAGACAAATGTCCATGACTGAGAATAATTGTCTCATATCTCCTGCGGATTGCATTGCAAATCCTATGATTGAGCCACTGCACAGACAAAGGTCCCCCTTAAGCCTGCGGCAGCCATCATTGCACTCAACATAACAGCAGAGAACGCACCAGACACAAAATGTCGACATGGAAGGGGGGGTAGGAAGCCTTCAGGTGAATAACCCTAGACCTGGTTAAAGAGGTGATAATTTTGGGCTGAAAGGATGGATTCGGACGCAGTTCTACCAACCCCATCTTCACTACTGTACTGCACAGGTCCCCAGCCCTCTTGGCAGATGCCAGAGCTAGGAGAAGTGCCACCTTAAATGACAGAACCTGGAGGTTCTGCCTGATGCAGATGCTCCAAAGGCAGACCCACTAGGTCGTTCAGCACCATTTGGAGGTCCCATTGAGGAACGAATACACGAGCAGGGGGTCTCAACCTGTGGGCCGACTTCAGGAAGCAATTCACCAGTGGCTGGTCCAGACCGTCGTGGCCTGCTGTATTAGCAGCTGCAAACACCCCAAAGCTGGATTCAGCCGGACTGCTATTGAACAGGCCCTCCAGGATGCCCTGCAGGGTGCACAAATGCAGACTGAAGTCCCTGGCCTCACACCAGTACGCAAACAAGCCAAGTAGGCCCTGGAGGTGAATGGGGCATGCGCATTCTGCTAACTATATCCAGACCATGAGGCACCATCCCAGGTTCAGCTGTGAGAAGACGGCACCCCCTGCCTGATACAGAGCCATGGCCAGATCCGGTAAATGCCACAGACCTGCCACTGCTAGCCGAACCAGATCCGTGAACCACCTGGCAGCCAAATTTTTATACATTTGAAAATGTAATATAAAAATTTAGCTAATATCTTTCCTCTTTTTTTAAAGTGGTGAAAAATTATTAAAAATGTGCAGCAAATGTACAGTGAATAAAATTGAAATATATCTTGCTGGACCTTGGCCTGTCCTCAAATGTACCATGTGGACTCTTTGACCACATGTAATGCTATGGAGCAATGATTTTACAAGTGGATCCCCATTTTATTTTAATCATTCATGCATGCAGTGATGGAATTCACATTCTGTCTTGGTTTCACAAAATTCCACTGATCTACAATCGGTGGTGAGATCTCACCAACAAACAAATAGCTACAGTATGCACCAATAAAGGCAAGGCAAAAGAAGACAATATGCAATAAACCATATGGATGTAAACAGTGCACAATTAAACAAGTCTGTTTAGCAAATGTTTTATGAGAAAGAAAGTTTATTCAAAATGTTTGTTTGTCCTCAAGGATGCGCCGATGAGGTTTGGTAGGACTAGTCAGCAAGTTTCCAGCTCTCTCTTTGCTGCAGCCCAAAAAACATTTTCCCCAAAGACCACTACAATAAAGAGGCGTCTGTTTGCAATTGGAGGTGTCCTGTCAACAGTTGTACAAAGTCAATTAACTCTTTGTTTGTGAGCTCTTTAATACAGAAATTCCCACCACAATTCTGGCGTCACAAACAGGATACTCAACGCGAGTCTAAAATGGACTCAGACGAAGGAAAAAATCTGCATGCCGTCTTAGTATCTCCCCTACAAACAAGAGGGTATGAGATGTGAGCACCGGAGGCCTGAGAACAAGGTCGAGTCAATGCAGTATCCCTGAGAAAAGGATATGAACTGGGAAGCTCATTTCAGAAGTGTCTTTCTTGTAAGAGAAAAATTCTGCTGTGATTCTTAGAGTTAATAATTGGGTAAGAAAAAGGGATTCTGTATAACTCTCAAGTTACTTCAGCAGGTCAGGGAAGGCTAGAGAATTGCCATGGTACTAGTAATAGCAAAGTGAAAAAACTGAGAAGTCTGGGTAAGATCCTGATCCACCAGACATGGGAGCACCAAATATACAGTATATGATAGGAAACTGGGGACAAATGAGCTGTGATCAGATAAATGTTTGGGTGAGTGAATGTGGATTTCCTCCTGGAGGATGTTATAGCTTGAGACATTAAAAGGTAAATTAGGAGAGAGGAAAAATAAAGTGAGCAAGAAATGAAAAAGTTAAAAGGACGAAAAAAAAGTGTTTGCCCTTTAAAGCAGACTGGAAAGCCTGGTTTGAAGAAGCCAGTAATAGGGAGACTCCTGGCACTGCCAACTGCCACAAACCAAGATACATAACACAGTGGAACAGACCAGGAGCAAATTGGGTTGGTTTCATTCCTATGAGCTTATGGGAAGCCCACCTCACAGACAGATTTATCGAGGGTCTGAAACACATGCCCATGTTAAAGAGCACAGTGTGGGGTGCAACACAGAATGTGGAGAACAATACTATATATGCAGGGAAACTCATGACTGAAAAGAACAGAACGAAAGCCAAGAAGCAAGAAGAGACAGTCGCCAGGCTCCAGATGGCACAACTTCATGTGGTCCATAACGCAGACATGGAGGACGAGAGGAGGGGGACACTCTGATTGCGGTTTTATCTGCGGAAAAGATCATTGAGCAAGAGAATGTCTCAAAAACTAGAATTAACATGGTAACCACTATCACTATGAGGGAGATTGACTAGCTACCGAGCTGGGGAAAAAGCAGGAGTCAGTCTTCAGATATCATGACAGAACACCAACACCACACAAACACATGATAAGTTACACTAAGTGAAAAATATAATAGCAAATCTTAGGGTTGGACGAATTATCGAAAAGAGTGTCGAAACGGAAATTCAGAACCACTAACTGACGTAATTTCCCCATGTCAGTTATTTCGTTTTTTAATCCTGTTAATACTTTCCCCTTTAAAACATACTACCGCGTGTGTAGTCCCGTGACTCCGTCCCGTCCGGTCACATGGAGGATAACTCAAACACCATGGCAATTGAGCAACAGGAGCAGCTTGTACCAAAGATAAACGCACTGTCCGTCGTTTGGACACATTTTGGCTTCAGTAAAGACTAAATAATTGTTCTTTAATCCTAATCAAGGTAAAATGTTCAATTAATCAAGATTTGGATTTTAGGTCACATCATCCAGCCCTAGAACATCTTGAAAATCAGGCAAAAAGCAAAACTAACACCATCTTACAACATGCTTTCACATGAAGCCTGTAAAGACATGCCTACTATGACACATCTCAGGACAGTTGATAAAGTTTCTAGTTGACTCCAAAGCTAAAGAATTGGTTGTACGATATAATGACTTGAATTCAAAACTTAAATTGAGTGGCAGATTTATGAAAACATTTTGAGCTACTGGTAATACTATCACAGAAAAATACACAGTTTTGCTACCAGTGGAAGATGATATGAAAGAAACATGTAAACATTCGTTTTTGTTGTCGAGCTGTTGCCCAGTAAATGTGATGGGCTGAGATGTCTGATGTGTAGTCCAGGCATTACCTTAGTTGCTACTGAGGCAGGGATAGAAATAATTAGGCAGCATAAATATATTTCACATATGGTGAAATAACACACACGCACGACACAGGAAACAAACTTCATGACAAAAACTTCAAAACAGTGCACAAATTGTGTCATTAGGCTTAGATAAAGAATATGAGGATAAGTGTTTCAGAGAAGGATGTGAAAGTAACAAGTTGGTAACAGATTGGTTGTTTTGGAAAAATAACATGTGTGCTGCAGGAGGGGAAATGCCAGACAAGCTCCAAAGGAAGTTTTTCCCGTGAATTCAAGTCAAGTTGGTATGTTTCATTAGCTCAGGCACCATGGCAGGATCTGGGACCATGGGTCAGATAGTGTAGAGAAGACCACCAGTGGCAAAAAACATAAACACCAAATGTTTTCTATGATTAGAAATTGAAAACATACAAGCAGCGCTGCCAAACTTGTTTTCACACACATAGTGTAGTACAATTAGTACCAGAAAGGCCAAATGCACGCTCATTATTCCAGTTAAGAAAATTAGAGATGCTGGCCAGCCAGACAAATGGTGTTTTGTACAAGACTTGCAGATTGTAAACGCTGCAGTCCACGGTTGTGCGCCCAATGACAATTGAGTCACAAGTTTCTGCTAACAGCAAATGATTTTCCGTTGTTGATTTGGCCAATGCATGTTCTCTATTCCAGTACATAAAGACTGCATTATTAATTCACATTCACTTTTAAAGGTAACAGGTATACGTTCACCAGGGTAACACCAGTACTTTTTAAATTCCAGTTTTAATTTTCTCCCAACAGCTGAAGAAGGAGAGCCACATGATTGTGTTCGCTAAACAAATTGCTGTATATAACACTAACAAAACTTATCCAGTTTTATGGATGCAGCAACAAAAAAGCAGCGAGACACAGCTCTAACAACTGACACACACACACTAACACTAACTCTAACAGCTGACTTCCAGTAGATGCAGAGCAGAGCCACAAAGAAGAAGGCTCTGTGGAAGAAATCACAGGCTTAATGCCATGTCTGTTTATGTATCTGTTTCCTTTCTATGCTAAGATGACACATGGAGTTGATCATGTGTCAAAGGAAGGGATGATAAAAGAAATAACCAAATACTGCTTCACTAAAGGATTCTCATATTACCTCCAAAAAAGGATTTCCAATGTTGGTAGAGGCCAACAGATGATATTGTTATTGTTGTACGTTTTCTAAATGGGTTGAAGCTTTCCCTACCTCTAAAGCAGGTGCCATGGCCAAGGCTCTGTCGATAGGGAATACAACGAAAAATCACCATTAACATTGGTCCACATTTTGTGAGTATCTAGGGATTGGCATTAAAACTCACTGTGCTTATTGTACATGCTCCTTCTACAACCCTTAGTTAGACAACAACTTCAATGGACAATCATTCTTTGGACGATCTTGATTTTAAGGGACAATTGGGATGGTTGGGGTGGGGTATCTGTCATATTGGGTAATGTCTGTATTATGCAGCCAAAACATATGTGTATGCATATGATCCACTATGTGCTGTTGTAAATGCTACTTGTTAAAAAAAAAATCCAATGAAAATTGTTAAACTAAACTCAATATGCTTTCCACCCATCGAGTGTGGGTGAAATGTTGTAAAGAAACTGGTCTCAGTTGGACAAAAGCCCTTCCCTTGGTGTTAATGAATATGAGAGCAAGGGTTAGAAACAGAGGCAGGTTTAGCTCTTTTGAAATTCAGTTTGGAAGACTACTGAACACAGGGATAGGGCCCCAGAATAGACGGATGCTAAGTACTGATTTATGTGAGGATGAGATGTTATTGTGCAAACCTCTCCACTGTGCTTTGGCAATGGCCATTTCAGGTGCTCCTGACAACAGCATTGGCTGTAAAAACTGCACAGGGCCACTTGGATTCGCGCCAGCAACTGTAAAAGGAGGTTTCAGAGCCATGTTACAACTTTTCACCAGAAGTACAACAACAATTGTTCCTCAAATTTGGGGGGGAAAGTCCAAGTACGGACTAGGAGGTCCTTAATAGAGACCCATAAGGCCATCACAGCCGGCTCCAACAAGCTGAGTCTTTCCCTCATTAAAGACGTCATAGTGACTAATGGAAGAATTGAGCCAAAAGATTCAATCCAATTAAATTTAATTTTTATAGCCTGATATCACAAATCACAATTTACCTCAAAGGGCTTTCAAATCTGTACAACATATGACACCCTCTGTCCTTAGACCCTTGATTCGAATAAGGAAAAACTGTTTCAAGAGGGGAAGTCCCAGCTGCAGCAGTCAACCTAGTAGACCCAGAGAATAACACCGTCTTGTCAGCCCTGTTCAACATCTGGACATCGCTAGCCAGCATGAACTCCAGAATTCAAGCCCTGGAGTCTGGTTCGGCACCCTCAACAAACCACTTTCCAGGCACAGCAGGCCCGTTTTACTCATTAACCACAGGACCAGCTCATAGATGGCCCGCGATTGTGACACGGAATGACGACGTCACCCAAGTGAACATCGACAGCATCACACTCCCACGGAGATCGCTGGGAAGTGCAGTTCCAGTCACCACCCGCATTCCATTCTTTCCTCCTGCGGCTGCAGGAAGGCAAATCCTAGCAGGTAATGAAGTCAATCTTGTAAAAATCTTGCTGTGCTCAGAGATACGTGACAGGCGCATTGTAGATTGTGGAGATGTGTTGTGTTACTGAAGGACAGTGAACCCTGGTTCTCTGAAACACTATCTCAGGCTGAATTTAATGTGGCTCTATCCACAAGTTTATCCATCCCGTAGAGCCGAGCTGGACAACTATCTAGCCATAATTTCTGATCTGGCCATGATCTATGGAGGAGCACTATTTTATGAATAACTTTTTTTGCAAAAGCTGCCATGTACATCCAGAGATTCAACCAGAAAATGGACTGATCAGTAGTCGACCCAGCCCTCATAAACAGGCATTTCAAGGAGCATCAAGCTCTCTCCTGCTCAATCTGTAGCTCCTTCTCTCACTCCACCAATCTGTGCCCAAAAACCATGGCTACCTGCCAAGCACCCAAGCCCTTCCAAAACCCCCAACCTTGAAGGACTAAAGTGAGAGAACTCATGACTCCCATGTGTCATAACTTTGATGAAAATGAATGCAATTTTCTCAAATGTAATTATATTCATGCTTAAAGTTACTGTGGAGACAGGCATCCATAATGAGTGTGCCCGAGATGAACCATCAGCCCCAGTCAACGTCCTTAACCTGGGGAAGGCTCTAAAAAGCATCCTAACCATTGTTTTGTCAATTATCTGATCACGGAACTGGTAGAGGGTTCATAGCTGGATTGTCTTGGTTGCCAAAAGTGTCATTTGTAAGCCATAATCTACAGTCTGCCTTGAAGGAGCCCAAGATAGTTGATACCTTACTGGATAAAGGGGTCAAGTGTTATGTTGTGGGTCCTTTAGTGTGTATTTTGGGGTTTTGGGAGGGTTTTGTTTTATTCTGTTTGTCCTTAGTCTGCTTTAGTTATGAGTGTCTTGTGTTAGCTTTTGTCTTATTTTGAAAAGAATCTGTTTAGTCAATGTTGTGGAATTTATTCTGGTTCTTCCTGTTTTATTTTGGTAAGGTGGCCTGTCCATTATTCCCTGAGTGTGTTCACCTGTGTCCTGTTGTATGTCCAGCGTGTTTCTCTCCTGTTGTTACCTCCCGGTGTCCTTCCATGCGTTTGTTCGTCCCATGTCTTTTCCCCATTGTTTGGATTTATTTCTGGGACCTTTTGGACATTGGCTTTGCTTTTGGTTTTTGGATTTTGCCTGCCTTACTCTTTGGATCTTTCCCACTGGGACAGTTAAATAACTTCGCCTAATACAGTCTGCATCTAGGTCCTCCTTTACTTCCACGCTACGCTTTACATACCACCAAGAAAGGGTTCACGATTGGTCCATTTGATAAATCACCCTTTTCAACGACTCACATTAATCCCATAGGCAAAGCAACCAATAAATATTCTGGAAAAAAAGCAATTTGATTTGTCATTGTTATGGTCCTCACAACAAAGAAGCGGACAGCATTAATAGTCTGATTACTTTAGCACCATTTTCTTTGTTTTATGCTTCCGTTGATGATGCCTTTTAGCTTATGAAGAAAGTAGGTAGGGGTGCGTAGCCACGGCCGACTCGCAGACGCTTTCAAAGTGATGCCTTTGCACCCTTCACGATGGCATCTATTTGGAGTTTAATGGAGAGACAAAATGTATTTCTCAGTTAGGCTCACTTTCGGTTGTAACAGCAGTCCATATATATGCGGTACCCTGTTAGAGGCGCATTGCTGGATCCTCCTAAACTTGCAAACTGCCATTCGTGCTTCATCTTCTAGATGATTTTCTGTTAGTGTACAATCCAAATTCAAAGCCAGATTGTTGCATCTTGGTTCTCAAACATACCTTTGCTAAATTGGGTATTCCCCTTTTGCAAGAGAAAACATCAGGCTAGAAAAACTCCACAACATGAAGCAGGCTGCAGATCCGAACTCCGGTTCTGGTCTCTTCTGTGCAATAAATTAATGGTATCTCTTTATTTTACTATGACAAACTAATCTTAATTAGCTATCAAGTTATACACAGATGCAGCCCCTTCAGTTGGTTTTGCAGGGGTCCTTAATAACTAGTGGTTTGTTGACAAATGGCCGGAAGAACTGTCATCCTTGCTGGCAAATGCTTCTTTCACCACTCTAATGGAAATGTACCCAATTGTCATAGCTTCTCTTCTGTGGGGTAAACACTGGTCAAGAAAACAAATCCTTGTCCCAAGCTTGGTTTGCCTCTTGCCTCCGCCACCTCTGCCAATCCTGCGGGCTCCCACCAGAACGCTACACTGCACATTCCCTCTGCTTACAACAAGCAGAGCAGCAACAACTGCAGCATCCATAACTCTCGTCTCAACTCTCAAGGCTATAGGTCGATGGTCATCAAATTCCTATGAACGGTGCCTCCGGCCCAAGGCTCAAGCCATCCTCAAGGCCCAAAAAGCTATGGGTGCCCTGTAAACTGCAAGCTCAAACAGGTGTATAAAATGCTGGTTCTCTCAATAAATCACTAGCTACAGTACCTCACTAGCATTAGTATAAATGGCCACTGCACGTCATATTGGTCCGGGGGAATGATCAGCTTGCTCCTCCTACTGGCACTTCATGTAGCACATGGAAGGCCAGGGAGGCTTGCCGGTGTGATAGTTTTGGTTTTCTTTTGCTGGGGATGCACGTGGAAGGGCAGGGAGGTGTGCTCAGAGCCATACCGCCAAAAATACTTAGCACTATTCAAAAAAGTTCTTTGACAAAGTGGTCCTGACTGAAATGAGAGCACAGTGGTAGTTCCGGCAGCCATGAAGTCAAGCCAGCTCACATCCCAGCAACTCAGCTGACAGCAGCACCCAATCCAACCCACATAAGCTGATGGCTCAGTTGTTTCCCTGCTTTGCTTTCATTGGAGTCTCATTCAAGGCACCTATTTAAACTGCCATTGCTGCTTCCTCGGCAAGCTACATTGCAACCCACCTACACCCCTGCTCCTCCTCTCATGCTGTGTCTGATCTAATCACTGTAATTTCTGTTGTCATTGAGGCATGCTCTGTTTTGTGTCCACACAGGGGTTTTTTGCTGCTGCTCTCCTCACCTTATGGCTTTCCATGAAGGTGCGTGGATAACCTTTCATGCAGGCACGTGGAAGGGCGGAGACTTCCCAGAACACTAAAAGTCCCCTTACCACTAAAAATATGTATTGGTGTTCAAATAAAGTTCTTTCAGTCTAGTCATGACTGAAATGTAGATGTAAAACATAAGAAATAACCTATAGCCAGGTTCATGGTCGACGCAATGTCCCCCGCGCGAGAGTCTGTGGGCCAAACATGACGTCATCACACCTTTTGGTTTGGGCCAGAAGCTTTTGCGGTGCTTGGTCGTGCGCCTCTAAATGTTTTAAAACCCACTTATCTGCTCCATCTTTAACACAAAAGAGGGAATTCTCCACCCTTGAGAAAAAAAAAAACCTATCCTGACTCAACTGAGGTTAAAAAACCTAAGGTCAGTCTCCACTGTACCTGATGAAGACATTAGATTGGATCCCACCTTACCACAACATTGATGATTTTGATGACAATGTCTATCCATTGATGTAGTTCATTAAAGCTTGCTCTGATATATTTAGCACAAAAGTAGCGTTCAGCAAATTTACAATATGATTTTAGTCTAGTTTACAGAGCGCATATTAATCATTCGTTATAGTCTTGATGTATTTTCAATGATTTTCTGAGCAATAGATTGTTCGAAAGGAGAAATTGTACTGGAAAAAACAATTTTTACTCTGTAGGGGAAAAGTGCTGTTTGAAGACACAACTGTTCTTTCTATGAACTGATGTTCATGTGCTGCAGAAATTGATATCCTTATGAGACTTCTGAGAGTTTTAGACATACAGCCTTAACCTTGAGTGAGTGACCTGATGTTTTAGCATAATACCATAGCATGAACAGCAATTTAGAATATTTTTAGTATGCAGGTGTAGACTGTCTGCTAAGAGTTGCAGTCATTCACTCCAAGGTGGTCAGACCACAAAAATGTACAAATGGATACTGAGAGAAGAAGAAGTTGCTCTCTCAACCTGAAACTCTGTTGAAGGTTGTGTGGGTCCACTTGCAAGTATAATAATAACCCTTAGAAAGACACTCTTCATTTATTCGCTCTTTATTACAGAAATTCCCACCACAAACTCACCAACACTGACACAATGCTACAGAGAATGTCTAGAGCAGACGTCTTATTTTACGTCAACAAGTTCTAAAATCTGACTACAGTAGTGTCAAGGTGCAAAACAGGCCACCAATCCAGCTCACTTGTCTGTGCTGGGTATGTGTGTGTTTGGCAGGAGGGTCTGTCAATCACTGTTACATAATGTGACCTGAACTAAAGGAATAAATTATGCATTTGAATCAGTCTGACTGGGTCTGGGTTCAAAGGTAAGGTTGAGTCACAAACACAACACCAGAGAAAGTTTAATATGGATCCTGTGAACTTTTCAAAAGAAGAAAAGTTTAAATCCAGGCCAACAGGGCCTGATTATTGAAATATAAAAAGGGAGTGAAAATCATCCAACTGTGAGCTGCTGAGCTTATTAACTGTAGTGACCAGATGAACATTTGAGTTAGCTGTCTGACTGACATTTAAGGCTGTTAAGTACAGACTTTCAAGGTTCTTCCTCAAAAAGTAAAGTTTCAATTTCAGACATAATTCACTTTAAACATGAGGAAATGTGTCCAAAGTGAGAATTTGAATTTCATATATTTTACATGAACTTAATATATTTTACATTTACCATGTTGCTTTTTTACCCATATCATTGTGATGCTTGACACAATGCAACCGCAGGGGGGC
>CM022490.1:2081267-2111209 GCA_011952105.1 Coreoperca whiteheadi
TTCCACCAGCCCATAAAAGCAAGTCATCATCTTTGAAAATGAGTCCACACTATAGCTGCCTTACCACACAATGAGAAGGTCACTTATATATTATATTATATTACATATTCTTTGTAATATAATTCATAGAACAGTTTTAATTCCATATCTTCATGCTCTGTCCAGTAAGGTTACATATCAGGTGTCAAGCTACATATATATATGCATAATGTATGTGCCAAGAAGCTCCATTTCTGGCCACAGTTCAACGCCCACAGACCACGATCTGTCCAATATACAGATCATTGCCAAATCAGAAGGCCTTTTCATTTTTTCCACACACTATAAAGGTCAATTATTTTTGGTGATTTAAAAGAGGGCCAACATGTTGTCAACTGAATAAAGGGTAAAAAAAAAAGTTAGGACTAGTATTTCTTTGCATGATTTTGTCATTCAGATAATACTGGTGTATAAAACAAAAGGTGTCAGGAAAAAAAGTCATAGATATTTCAGTGCTAAAATGACATGCCTTCATTAATGAACAAGATATATTTTTTGAAAAGCAGAAAAGAACAGGAGAACAAGAGAGAATAACCCACAAAGACTTCGTGTTCAATCACATGAAACTCCTGCCATGCTAATTCAGATTTTTAGCCAGAGATTAGACGGTTCAGGTTTCAGCTGTCGGCTCTATTGCAACATATGACCCCTCGGGGTCAAATACTGCTTAACAGAGTCAGTCTAATGCTCTCTCTCAGTGAGCTGTTGGACCAGGACAGATGCTGGCGCTTTCAGAAAGAAGGGTTAACCCCTTGTAGCTGTAATGTGTGCAGCAATTAGACTGAGACAGAAACCTTATGGATTTAAGCGACCTTTGAAATCAGGGTACATCTGGGGACTGTGGACAGACAGCACTGAAGTGATAGAGACTCTTGAACTGTCTGCACACCGAAATGAACAGGTTATCTACAAATCCCATTTATAATTTCTGCTTTTAGAAGCCTGCCTGTTTATCTCGCTTTCCGCACTTTGGTTTAAGTATTTTCTCCAGGCTTTTATTGTTGAGTTGAGACTTTAAGCTCTTGGAAGTGTTGGGGACCAAAAATGCAAGAACAATGAAAATCCTTGGTGATATAACATAGTGACTGGTCTCTTTGGCTTTGTTCAGACTGCAGGCAAATCAGATTTGTTTCTCAAATCAGGTCTTTAAAGCTACAGTAAGTAGCTTTTAGAAAAAGTACTTTTTGTGGAAACTGTCAGTATATTTCTGACATTAGTACTTGAGACAGATAATCTATTTTAAACAATCTGGTTCCTCTGGCGCCTCCTAGTGCTCCTAATGTCATTTGCAAGAATTCACCGCAAACGAAAACAACCAATCAGGGCCATGAGTTGCCGCTAACGCAGTGTCAATTGCTAGCTCAATATTTTCAGTGCTTCAAGAGAAGCTTTAAATACGAAGAAACAACAACCAAGCCTATCCAAACCAAACCATAGCCTGCAAAGGCTGCTTATCCCGCCTTTGCCTACAACGTCGTTTACTACAAAACTCTTGTTTGAACCGGCTCCACACAGAGCTATGGGCTCATTATGATAGATGCCGTGGCGCTCGTATCGACGACAGGCATGACGACAAACAGTGGGGAATAGCTTCTGTGGAGGACAATGGTGTGTGGCAGAATTTGAATCAGAATTAGCTTTATTGCCAAGTAGGTTGACACATACGAGGAACTTTCTTTTGGAGTTTTTGTTATGAAAAAAATAACCATAGTTTAGTATAAAGAAGTGTGAAGTAACGTAAAGCTGCAGGTCAAGAGTCATAACTATAAAAATTAACAATAATATATTAAACAATATTAAACACAAAATATTATAAGAAATACAAATTATAGAATAGAATATGCACAATATGGCAACAACTTTACTGTATTACTGTAATAAAAAATGGGGGGGTATAACGAGTCAGTGTCAGTGGGGGTCTCGGGCCTTCTTGATGAGGCTGATTGCAGATGGAAAGAAACTGTTTCTGTGGCGTGGCGTGGCGGTCTTGGCAGACCACAGCCTCCGGCCGGAGAGAAGTATCTGAAACAGTTTGTGTCGAGGGTGGGAGGGGTCAGCCACAATCTTATCTGCTCGCCTTAGGGTCCTGGAGGTGTACAGGTCCTGGAGGGAAGGTAGATTGCAGCACCTTCCCAGCGGAGCAAATGATTTGCTGCAGTTTGCCCTTGTTCTTGGCAGTGGCAGCAGCGTACCAGATGGTGATGGAGGTGGTGAGGATTGACTCGATGATGGCAGTGTAAAAGTGCACTATCGTTGTCCCTTGGCAGGTTGAATTTCTTCAGCTGCACCAGGAAGTACATCCTCTTCTGGGCTTTCTTGCTGAGGGAGCTGATGTTTAGCTCCCACTTGAGGTCCTGAGTCAGAGACATGTTTCCCTACCCTTGCATGCTGCCTCCTGTCCGACTGGTCTGAGGGATCCACCTGCAAGTGGATTCAGGCACGCTCAGCTGGGAGAGCTTCTCCTGTAGCAGGGCTGGGATGGTGGTGTTGAAGGCAGAGCTGAAATCCACAAACAGGATCCTGGCGTAGGTCCCTTTGGAGTCCAGGTGCTGGAGGATGAAGTGGAGGGCCATGTTTACTGCATCGCCTACATACCCGTTGGCTCTGTAGGCAAACTACACATTCACTACTGCTCTGCTGTGCGTTTGGTGGGAGGGGCTTAGTGGAGTGATACCATCAGCAGACAGAGAGAACATTGTGTAAAGTTCAAAATGCCAACAGTAGCTTTAAGACAGACTGTCTGCGAGTGATCAGACCGAATTTGTGTGTCCAGCTCCTGCTGAGTTTGTCCGGTGCGACGGAGGAGTTCTACCTCACGACTAGACAGCGCGATTGTTTGACGGTAAAAGAGCATCTTAGCCTTTCATTGAGGACAAAGCTCTTTATAAAAACAACCTTTACATGCTAGTTCTCATATGTAAACTTTGTTTTAAGAATCAGATGGCTTATTGCCAAAATATACTTAGCATGTCTGAAGAGCCGCAAGGGTAAACATTTAGTCATTTGTCTACCATTGTTGGTTCAAAACATTGTCAATGAACCTACAAAGGCACACTAAAGGGCAGCCCCACCCCGAGTGGTTTAGGTGTATCTAGGTGCCTATACTGTGGCGTCTTTATATTGCTGTATTGCTACTTTCAGGGTCTGACTATTCCCTCCATCGCTGATCAACAAAGCAGTTGATCAACATCTTTATCTAACACTATGTCTATCTCATTGTCTCATCCTGGACATGCTCTTCCCTCTTGCTCATAACCACCTAAACATTTCTAACATAATAATATATATATATATATATACACAACAATTTTGCCATCATGGCTATATATGTTATAGTTTTGATGCTATAAATCTATTCTGTACTTACGACATCTATTGCATGTCTGTCCGTCCTGGGAGAGGGATCCCTCCTCTGTTGCTCTTCCTGAGGTTTCTATCGTTTTTTTTCCCCTGTTAAAAGGGTTTTTTTGGGTAGTTTTTCCTTAATCGAATCGAGGGTCTAAGGACAGAGGGTGTCGTATGTTACAGATTGTGAAGCCCTTTGAGGCAAATGTGATTTGTGATACTGGGCTATATAAATAAAATTGAATTGAATTGAATTGAAATGAATAACCGATGTCAGTGTCATCCAGCCTGTTCTCATTCCCAGGTTGTCAAAGACCGACGTTTTGCCAGTCCCCTTGGCATCTCATACAGACACGCAAGGTATCCTTTAGCGTCTGTATGAGACGCACTGGGCAGCGACAAAGCCTTTAGGAAGTCAGGCAGCGTAGTATAAAGAGCGAGAATATCAGCATAGGGAAGACGTTGGGTGGGTCAACAAACACAGGGTATTCACCCAGGAGAGCGGGGTTCGTGTCCCGTGTGAAACCAATTTCCAACGTTACCTCGTTTAAATTTACATAACATATTTTTGTTGCCTAAACCTGACAAAGTAGTTTTGGTGCCTAAACCTAACAAAAAAGGCATCTCAAACAGACGTACGCCATATACCTGTGTATACACACCACTACACCTCTGCAGGAGGATTGAAACCTGCTTTGATTCAAGCTCTTTCAACGTGCATTAATGTGCAATTTTTATATGGAACTGTATTTGTGCATGCAGGCATCCATCAGTGTACACAGTGGTCACATAGCTAGATTTACATGTACATGCCCATCTGTCAGCAAGGTAGGTTTTACAGCTGTGTCAGCCCCCCAAGTTCAGAGGACTTGAGCTGATCCCATGTGCTGGGCCAAGTCATTTAAGAGCGACAAAGCTTGTTAAAATGCATTGGAGGGGCTCAGAAGGCATAAATAAAGGGAAGGGAAAGGAGTGCGGATGAAAAAAATCAACACATTGACATGCAGTTTGTCTAACAATGTACTCCCTGTCTGGGTTTTAAAAGATTAAATGTCTGAAGTTCATTTTTTTGTTCCTCCTCATTAGGACATGTCTTGTGTGACTTCTCATTGTCAAGAGCGTTTGATACTGGTACATCGTGTTCCGTTGATAGCAATTTGCATTTTGCTTTGGTGAAACATCTTGTTCCATGTGTCACTACAAAGGATCGGTTCCGTTTTTTTCTGAGATTCTTTTTCTGTTGCACTTTTCCCTTCCCCTCGTACTGCCAAACCCGAGTGCCTTTCCTGCTGGGATCCAGGTTGTTACAATGGGTTGCGTGCACCACTCTGCATCCTCGCTGTTTGAGCAGAGGGGACTAAAAGGAGACGTGCACCACGCGGCTGCACTTACATCTCTCAGTAAAGAACACATGAGGTGCAGTCAGTCTGGATCCTCCACCGAAGATCAAAAGATGTCAAACCTGCTGTATGGTGTATGCAGGTGGAGGTTAAATGAAAGACTTTTGGGAGATGAAATTTCACCCTTAATAGTGCCGCTGGTCTCTGGTGGGATCCACTACATTGGAACCTCATTAGAGGAACACGATGCCAGAGATGGAAGGAGAGGCAACAAGAGGCCTGTGCAGGTTCATCAAAGCGGAAAACAAAACCACTTTGTGGTGGGTCACAGGGGCTCGGTGGCACACTTTGTAAAGTTCTCCAAATGTATTTATTTATTGAGATTAATGTCAAGATCAAGAAAAGGCCTAAAGTCTTGGGCCTAAACTGGCACCTCTTTCATTCTTATAACACCTTTGATTAAAAAGCAAAGGCACCCTGAAACACTGACAATTTGCACCCACTGTGAGGCATATCACTATGAATATGCTGGGTTCAACATGTATTATTCAGTGGATTCTTTTGCTTTTTGCTTTTTCTTATTGCAGAAATACCACACATGTTTTGCTGTTTTTCTATATATTACGGTTACATTTTAAATGTCAAGGGAGTGCTCCAGCTCTGTTACTTTGTCTTCAACGTCTTGTACATCGGACGCTTGTGTTTGTGATCGCCTTGTGCTCGAATTTAAGCAAATATCTGAGCAGTTTTAATAATATAACGCACAGCGGGAAGGACAGTGCTGGAAGAAAATGGGAGACTTTCTCCTACAGCAGTCTGAAAAACATCAACTGTTATGTACATAGCGGCACACTGCTTCGGGATCAGCATGCTCATGTTGCTGTTACGATAGTCGTGACAGAATGTGTTGGTATTTGTGTTATATTATGTGTTTATAACAATATGATATTAAAGCAGAAGAACCAAATCAATTTATCATAATATTATAAACCAGCTTCCACACCAACAAAGGAATGATAAGGGAATTATGGCTGTGAATTTGCACAAGGCTGAGCTGAAGATCAGACGAGCACTTCCATCACAAAACCCGGGTAATTCCAGGGGTGTGCACCGTAGGATTTAAAGATTAGAAGACATATGCTGAGGGAGGAGAAACAAAGTGGCAAATGAAATGCCACCCCACCCTGTTAACTGGCTGACGCTGCCTTTACTCTACCCTACTGAGCCAGAAGCATCACATCCCTTCATTATTCATTATTAAATGAATGTATTGATGAATTAACACCTAACTGTGCATACTTAGTGGACAGTAAGAACTAGAGTGGCATCGCCTTGGAAGCCCGGGAGTACTTTTAACAACACAGAGAGGTGAAACCGCCAGTAATTTCGACACACAGATCAAAAAGAGCCTTTGTGAGAGGACTAGGAGGGGCGTATTGGAGAGTTTATTCAGCCCAGTGATGCATTGAGCTAATTAGCAAGAGTATTTTAGAGGAAAGACATTGCTAGGGAATTCTCATTATCACTCACGTCTCCATCTCTGTAGTTAAATGAAGTGTTATCTTTCATGTAGGCGCAGGGAAGAAAAGAGCAGGTCGGGGGTGGGTTTGTCAGCCAGCGTTCAGGACACTCATTATCTCTCCAAAGTGATGGTCATGTTTGAAAATGACTGAATTTTTAATGCCTCCCTCCCACACTTCGGTTGAAGGGACTGCCGCATTGGCAATAGATCTCAATCCAATTTACTGCCACTGGAGACGCTTGTTTCTCTTACACTCTGTCGCTCATTCCCTCCCCTCTTCTGTCCTTCCCTCCTCCCTTCCTTTTCCTCCACCACCCTCCTAAAAACCACCCGATTCATCCGTCTGTCTCCTGACCATAGCAATTTATGCATTGATGGTGGGGCATCCATGCTAATGCCAAGACAATTACACCAATGGCTCTGGCAGCCATGTTTACAAGCGTTCCAGATCTGGCGGTGCCTGGCGGGAGGGAGCCAGAGACGGGGCCAGCGCCGGGTGAAGGAGACACAGTTTGAGCGCGCTGAAGATTTTTTGATGATCTGCACACAATGTCGACAGCCAAGGATGGAGTTGAATTGCAGCCATGTGGCTCTAAACACACGAAGCGCGGCTATTATAGAGTCTCAGCCTGGCTCATTCAAGGGAAAGGGGCTGTGGAGGTCAAGCAGGGATCATTAAACTTAGCTGCTGCTGCTTATCTGCCCAGCGAGGGGGGATTGAGGGGAGGAAAAGAAGAAAAAAACCCGAAAACGAACAAAAGCCTCAGAAGACCTCTTGTATACAATCCCGAGTGACTTTTCAAACTAACAAGAACGGAATTTTTCTGATTATTGGAAGGCCTGCTTATTGGGCTCCGGGGGCGAAGAAAGAATTCTCTTCATCATTTTTCACCTGCCGAATGTCAAGACATGCATCTTTTTCTTGCTTCTGAGATTCCATCAAGTTTTAAATTCAACCATCTATTACATTCCACATATCTGTGTCACTATCCATCAGCGCAAACTGAATGATATTGACCTAATTGACAGTGAGAGCCTTGTTTCTCAATTGAAGCATTGGCTTTTATTAAAAGTACTTGACAGGGGAGATGAGTCAGTGTGCTGAATGAAATCAATGAAAGCTGGTGATGCAATAGTGAAACCATCAGTTTCATACTGTTAAAGGCACCCATCTATCTCGCTTTATGTAATGCAATATTTGCAACAAATCACAGCAGTAAAACTGTGGAATAAAATGTTTTATGGACCGAAGTGTCTCCCACAAAATTCTGTTCTTAGGTGACAATCCTTCTACTAGAACTTTATACTACAGATTTGCCAGGGCTGGCATATTGGACCCAAGAGCAGACTGAGCCGGACGTGAATGAACAAAGTTATTTATTTTTTAAAGTATATTTTATATATATGAGACAGCCAAAGAGACTGGAAATGGGAGATAGAGAGAGGGGGGATGACATGCAGCAAAGGGCCCGCTGCGGTGAGGACTGTGGCCTCGCACATGGGGCGGGCGCTCTACCAAGTGAGCTAACCGCGCCCCACGAAGTTATTCATTGAAAACAAATAAGCACGTGCAAATAGTGGGGTATGTCATCGGGGAGTGCTGAGTTGGCTTGAGTTGGGCAAAGGAGCAGAGCAGGAAGGGTCAGGAAGGCTGAGCGAGCCGAGGCTTTCCAACACGGTGACAGGCAGGCAGAGCGTGGACTGACGTGAGGCCGGCGGCTGCAGGAGGGTGGAGCAGGTGCTTGATTGTCCGAGCGGGACCAGGTGAGTGCGAGCAGCCCGAGGGACCCAGAGCCACGGCCACCGACTCCAGGTTGACGGGCGAGGAAGGGGAGAGACAGACCGAAACGAAACCACCCCAAGCACACCGCTCATGGCAAAAAAGGCAAGGAAAATAGAACGTACACACACTCATTCAAGAGTCGCTGCCGTGAAGCAGATTAATCTTTCCATCGACTAATATTGGTTTGGGTGCTACTAACCCATCAAGATACTTTAGTTTCAGAAGACGTTCTTGAGAGTGGTGATCAATTCAAGCATCTATGAGGCATCTGCCCTGATTTTGTTTAGAATTTATTATTTAACCCTCAAAAGATGAAATGACACAATCTTTCGCTTAAAACGATAAATTCATAGGAAATAAAATACACCCTTGCTCACCTCAGTAAGGGTTTTACTGATAGACTTACTTGGACTGGTATGACCCAGTAACTTATGATGGCTAATGTCAGCTAATGTTTGCCAACTTTAGATAGATAGTACTGTGAACCTGACTTCACTTGAACTGCTAATAGTTTCTCGTGTCTTTATGTATCAATGTCTGTATGTAACTTAGACTCTCCCTGATGTTTTCCATTTTCAAACACATTTTCTGACCTTCTCTCGTGGTCTACCAGGTCTTTATGTACCTTATTGTCATACTTTGTGATGCTAATATAGCATTAAATATAGAGACACCTCTCTCTGGAGCAGCTTGAAGTCAACTTTAAAGCCATCTGCTTTGTTTCATGTCTTTAAGTTTCAACTGAAAAAAATGCCCACGTTCCCCTTTTTTGTCCTTCACTGTGTGTTTTTTTTACTCTTCTTTTATGTGCTCTCGTCTGCCATATGTTTATGATTACACTCGAATTGCTGATGTTTTTTTTCCATATTCCTCCTCCCTGCATATATCCATTTAATGTGGTGCTTTTATGTGTTGTACCATGATGTCCTACTGTGCAAACATCCATCAATGTTCTCTACCCATGTCTCCTGTGCAGACTTGAGGGCTATCGCAGAACTCACTGGGAGACAGGCAAGGTACAGTACACCCTGAACAGGACATCAGGGTGTCTCACAGGGCTGACCAGAGGTGGGTGGTAACAAGTTACATTTACTCCGTTACACTTACTTGAGTAATATTTTGAAAAAACTAAGAGTGGTTTTACTGCAACATACTTTTTACTTGTACTTGAGTAGATTTGTGAAGGAGAAACGCTACTCTTACTCCGCTACATTGGGCTGCACTCGACTCGTTACTCTTTTTGTTTCTTTTTTTTTTTACATTTATTCTACATATTCTATGCTTTATTTTTGCCAGAGAGATGCCATCAGTACACTCCATTTTACCAATCTCACAAACTCTCAGGGAATGAAAATACATTAAAAATAGCCGAGGCTCCAATGTCTCCAGTGTTCAAACGGAAAAGGATGAACACCCCTTGCCGCAAATAAAACACGTTTCATTTAAACAGAGTGCAAAACAACATTTATAGTGTTTGGTGTCTTCTGTTTCTCCCAAAACAAACGGACATTTCAACGTCAAACCTGAGGAAACATGTCACAGTAAGATTTAGCTAAATTAATTTTTTGCTGTGGTTCGGCGACTGTTAGTCTTAGTCTTGTTAGCTTACAGAATTCCAGTCTTAAAAAATAGTCCTTCACATAGACCCTTTTAGTGTTAAACATTTCATTAGATGGTGCCATAAGCTAAGCAGACCACAATATGTTTTCTATGGATGAATGAATTAACGTTAGCTACCAACTATCGCAAATTATGAATAGTGAAGATGATATTTTTGTCTGTCTGATTACATTGTTTCTAAAAAAAATTGAATTACGATCAAACAGTTACTCAGTACTTAAGTAGTTTTTTCACCAAATACTTTTTTACTTTTACTTGAGTAATTTTTTGAATGACTATTTTTTACTTCCACTTAAGTAAAATTATTTTGAAATAACGCTACTCTTACTTGAGTACAGTTTTAGGCTACTCTACCCTCTGGGGCTGCCACATCTAGACAGATAACCATTCACACCAAGGGGAATTTAGAGACACCAGTTCACTTAAAGGTTTCGGTGTGTCAGATTGAGGAGGCTGTATTTGCAGAATATGGCGATAATATTCATAACTATGTTTTCATTAGAATCGTAGTGTTTTCGTTACCTTACAATAAGCCCTTTATATCTACGGAGGGAGCACGTCCACTTCCATGGAGTCTGCCATGTTTCTACAGTGTCCCAGAATGGACAAACCAAACACTCCTAGATCGGGCCTTTCGCGCACTTTAATTTCACGGTTTCACGGCCACCGCCGTTTCTCCTACACACTTTGAAAGCGAAGGTGAGGCGAGTGGTGTTCAAAATGGTTGCAATCTGCAATTTCAAGGCTAAATGCCACACACTGCTCCTTTAACATGCATGTTTTTGGACTGTGCGAGGAAACCAGAGCACCCAGAAAGAAACCTGTGAGGAACCGAGCAGCAGTGATGCCGGTAACGCATTACTTATGGGGCTTTTCCATTACCAGTACCAGCTCGACTCGACTCACCTCGACTCGCTTTTTGCTCCGTTTAACCTCCACAATGGTACCTGGTCTTCATAGCGATGCCGCAGGAAATTGCCGCGATGTAATCTTCTACGCGACACACACCCGCTAACCACACACACAGGACAATGGAGGAAATGAGTTTCCTCGGGATGTGGCTGTTTCTCACAGCAAGAAGACAAACGTTGTTTTGTTTGACCGCGGCATATTCTTTCGAGTTGCCGTAATAGTAACCGGTATATCACGCAAGCTCTGGCCTAACTATTCAAAAATGGCGGGGTTATTCAGGATACCCTGTCTGGCGCTTGCAAGGATGATGCAGTGAAAAGTGACGATTCTCTCTGACCAATCAAAGTCTGCCGAGTTCTCACGTGACATTTTAGTCATTTATTCAGGTACGACTTTTACACAGTGGAAAACCAAACCAAGTCGAGTTGAGTCAAGTCGAGCTGAGGCGAGTGGAAAAGTACTGTGTAGTGGAAAAGCGCCATAAGTAACGCGTTACTCTAATCTGACCACTTTTATCAGTAACGAGTAATCTAACGTGTTACTATTTTAAAACCAGTAATCAGATTACTTATCCAAGTTTTTTATTTTCCTTAATAAAAACATATTTTTGAATTCTTCTCGCATCTCAGGGAGTAAAGTCATGTATGCGACAAGTCACGTTTTCAGCATGAGGACAGTTCACGTCACGTGTAATAATACAAATCACGCAGCGACACAAACGGAAACAATGGAGGGAGGAGAGGGATGTGCGTTTTCTAGCTGGAAATACAGACACTATTTTGAGATGGCAATATTAAGGTTCGTTGTACACCCTGTGCTGGTGGCGACAGAGTATTATCCAGCTACAAAAACACTACGTCAAATGTAAAGAAACATTTGGAGTCACAGCACTGCACGGTCAAACTTACAGAGCAAGTCCCACCAGGTGGTGCGAAGCGGAGAGCAGAAGGCCCCCCACCACCCAAACAACAACAGCTGGACTTCGGTAAAAACAAGTATTTATGTTAAGTGAATTCAAGAAAGACAGGCATTATTTAATTTTTTATAAAAACGTATTTTTTCAGGAAATAGTTTTTAAGTTCAACTTAAAATGTTCGGAGACACATTGCTGACATTACTGTTAAAAATGGACTTCCAGTAAAGTGAGTGTCGGCAAAACCAGCTGTCATTGTCATGTTGAGGCGGCGGGGGTGTTGTCGGCAGAGGCTGAATGTAACTAATAAAATAACTTGTAATCTAACTTAGTTACTTTTTAAAGGAGTAATGAGTAATTAGATTACTTTTTCAAAGTAACTGTGGCAACACTGCCGAGCAGGTCAAGCCCCAGAGACACAGTGAGGAAAAAAAACACATTGTTCAATTTGTCCAAATTGCAATGTCCAATGGAAAACACACCAGTTTAACTTGAATATGAACATGTAACAGTTAACAAGGCAATGTAATGCAGCTCTTTCTAGCCTTCAATGAACTGAGGTCCATCCCTTAGACAAGCTCCACCCATTTACCTAAGACTATGTACACTGTTTACTGATTATGCCAGTAACATATTAATTTTCTTACTATGCACAAAAACTACTTTAAAAAAGTTTCAAGAGTTAGTCAATTCCACTTCTATAATGAATGCTTCAGAAATAAATATTCATATTTGTAACCTTGGTGAACTTTTGGACTGTTTGTTTTGCACTTGGCATTTCCATTAGCTCTGAGTAACTGGAGGTACTTCCACCTGACATCTTTTTATTATCTCCATGTACACGCATCTCCTGCTTTCCTACATTATTAAGCGTTGATTTATTCCTTTCTTTAAAACATAGAATCAACTCGGGACGGGTAGTTGGTATTCATAAAACAATAACAATTATATGCTATAGAACACTAATGTTCCTTGCTGGTGAACACAGCTGTAATCTATAATTTTATGGCATTTAGCTGCACTTTCCTGCAGGGCGTTTCTCCTTTTAATGCTCTCGCTCTGACGGTCTACATTTCTATTGCTGCCCGGTGTTTTTTCCTCTTTGATTTAAACATTTCATTATGAAGTTTAACATTGGCCTGATCCTCCAGGCCAATCAGCTGGTCAGGTCACCGGGAATTCTCACCGGGCCCGGTGTCATTGTTTAACCTATGGACCCAGGAGACAGGTGACTGGGCTTTCACAAAACCCACGCAGATGGGAAACACATGTAAACTCCACAGAGAAAGGCCATGGATTTAATATCTTGGAACACAGTGCTAACCACTAGTACCCTTTTTCCACCAAAATTAACCAGGTGCTGGTTCAGAGCCAGTGCTAGAGCCAGTTCGGAGTTGGTTCAAATGACAACATATCAACTTTAGCCTTAGCATGTTGCTACCCTCCTAGCATCAACTCTGTTGATAAACGATCAAATTGCAGTTAAATAAAAATGTATTAAGCGTTGGTGTAGGAAGCATAAGTGAAAACTGTTTGTCTCGGTAACCCCGCCCCCAGTCGCTGCAGAAAGCGTTTCTTACTTCTAGCCCAGCAACGAGTTGGTGCTACTTAGGAAACCCCTTTTCCTGGCTCTGAGCTGATGCTTCGGCTGTGGAAACAGAAAGAACCGATTTGAAACTAGGCTCTGGCTCATGACTAGCACCAGCTCTGCCTTGGTGGAAAAGGGGTATAAGGCCCCCATTCAGAGACAACCAGCAGCATTGCTGTGAAGCTGAACCTTGAATTGAATTAAGGGCACCACCAATGTTAGCCCTAATGTGTTGACGCTAACATGAGAAACCTCACAGAAAGGATTAACAATTTGATTGCGCTTTCCCAAGTCTTAGTTGGTGGAAAACTTCAGCAAGCAAATAAATGAGAGTTCAGTAAATTGTGAATTAAACGTGTGGATATTGTCAAAATCTTAAAATTTAAGATTTAAGATTTTAAATTGAACAAATACCACCAATTGTTACATTTGTTTCCATCAAATGATTATTACAAGGCCAAATTTACGCTTCCCTCTGCAGTCCTTGTGGTCGTTTGAATAGCCAAGCAAGGGCAGTTGCAGGTATTTAAATGCTAATACCCCTCCCAATCATCTAGTCTCTCTTCGCCAACCAGTGTTGACCCCCGTGTGCCCTGAACTTATTAAATGTGCAGTCATGCCTCAGACGGCTCAGCTGTGGCTTTTACATTTCAAGAGGACAGTAGCAGGTTTTTGAGGCGTTTTGATTTTTTAGAGGAATCAGCCCACAGCCACGGGCCCTGAGGAAGCCCCATCTGGGGAGGTAGTCACCCCACCGCATGCTGCTGCTGCAACCCCTGATCATGGGTGATAGACACACTTCTATATGTATGGATGTGCGCATTTGCGTGTATAGAGCTGGCTTATTATTTTTTTACAAAAGGGGTTTTGATCATGGAGAGTGTGAACATTGCCAGCCATCAAGATCTCATTTTCTTGTGATCACAGATGATCAATATAACGAGCTTGCTTTTATCAGGATCATGACTATACGTATCTTGTGATCTTGTAATAAGCCCCATCTCATGATTGTGAGATAAAAACACACATGATTCTGATGTTGTAGTCACCTATGGTCACCACATGTCACCGCTCGCATTGACATCCGGCTTATAATAGCCCACTGCGGCTCCAACCAAAGGAGAATGTCCCTGTTTTACAGCATCTTGATCATATTTCTGATGGAACGCGTGCCCACAGTGAACAGTTGCAGTAGTTATTGAGCATGTCCGTTCATTCTTGACTTTGGCAACAGCAGGTACCAACATATTCTTAAACCAAGGTTCACCTCATCTCTAGTTCTCAAACGTCCCGATCAGTGATGCCACAATTACTTTGAAAAAGTAATCTAATTACTGATTACTCCTTTAAAAAGTAACTTAGTTACTTTACAGATTACTTGATTTTAAAAGTAACTAAGTCCTCCCTCCATTGTTGTTTCCGTTTGTGTCGCTGCGTGATATTATTACACGTGACGTGAACTGTCCTCATGCTGAAAACGTGATTTGTTGAAATGAAAACAATATTAACGCACAGTGACTTGGATAAGTAACTTTAATCTGATTACTGGTTATGAAATAGTAACGTATTAGATTACTCGTTACTGAAAAAAGTGGTTGGATTAGAGTAACGCATTTCTAAGGAATGCGTTACTGGCATGACTGGTCCCAATTTTATCACACGGCCAACTTCAAGGTCAAGAATAAACTGTTGAGCTCAACTTTGAAGTCATCTAATGTCTCATGACAACTGAGCGAACTCCATCTGCTGATGCAGAGCATGTAATACCTTTATAACAGCTCCAGAACAAGCAAGTTGATCTTGGGTTGAGATTACTTTTGTCAACAGCTAACTGATGCACGCAGTGAAAAACATCTCAATCAATGTGGACATGATAACTGGGGCGGCTGTGGCTTGGTGGCAGAGTGGTCGCCTTCCAATCGGAAGATTGGTGGTTTGAGCCCCCAGCCATGCGTCGAAGTATCCTTGAGCAAGATACTGAATCCCAAAATGCTCACGAAGCTGCGCCTTCGGTTGTGAATGTTCTCATATGTAAGTCGCTTTGGATAAAAGCGTCTATTAAATGTAAATGTAACTGAGTCCAGTCTTGTCTTATTAAGTTCAATGGTGAGGTTACATTTTAGTTTGAATGGGGTTCACATGTTGTGCCTTGCCCTGAGAGAATGCAACAATACCACTGTCGCAAAAATGATCAATTTCTCACGATTTGGATTAAGTATCAATGTATTAAATGGAAAAATGAACCCAGATATGGAAAGTTTGGGAGCACTGGGATGGCCTACAGGTTAAAACATGTACCATGTTATTGTGATCACAAAGCCCCAGTTCAATTCCTGTCATGCCCCCTTTCTTTTCTTTTCTTTTCTTTGCATTTCTGTACCATCCACTTTTGTATAGAGGGAAAATGACACCCCCAAAAATATATATCAATCTATAAAAAACAACAGACATGAAAAGTTGAAGTGCCCCCATCAGAGGGATGGAAAACATTATTGATTGGTTAAACTGTGAGCAGCATATAGATGTAGTGCAGTGTGGTAATGCATTTGATGCAGGTGCAGCTGGGCTTTATGTTGACAAGACTAAAGTGGTAATAGTGGTTATGAGAATTAATTCTTAATTTTCACAATAATTTTTAGACTTTATTCTGAAAATTATTTGATGAGAAATAAATAGGTATAGGATTATCAGTTGTGATTTCTTAAAATATTGCAACATTTTTCTGAAAACTTACAACTTATAATACTGACCTTTTTTTTTGGAAAATTACAATTTCTTTCTTGTAACATAATAATCTTTTCCTTAATGTTAAGGCTTTGTACCAAAAATCTTGAATTTAAGTGGCCATTACACTCCGTCATATCACTTCAGTATACTGATGGGTAGATAAAACCAGACATGCAGCGTCATACTTCATGAGCTTATGTCACAATTTCAGTTGAACATCATATTCATTCAAGTTACTACATCATAACTATAGCCATCGGGTTAATGTAGTACGGGATTATGACATTTAGGGGTAAAAATAGAAATCTGACAACAAGAAAGAATTAAAATTCCATTTTAGTAGTATAAGATTTGGGTAAAGTTACCTCTCACCTCAGTGTGTTTGCATTTGTGTGTTTGTATGTGTAGTCAACGATTCAAGGCCTAGTAAATAAAAACGAGGATGCTGATGATGAGGTGAAGCCCTCCAGGACGAAGTCATTCACTTCACACTGTTTGTTCACTATGTTTTCTAATACTGTAGAGCTGTGGCACATTATGTTTTCCAATAATTTAAATAGAGCCTGACAGAGGGCCTGTGCCGATTATGTAGAAGGTCTCTGTACATATTAACGGTTTGCTGAATGTGGTGATGCAGAGCTGCCGCTACCCTTTGTTGCATGACCTGTCGGCTTTGTACATGGTTGATTATATTAGCGTGTCCATCAGGCGTAACAAATGAACATGATTAGCCTCGAAAATATAAAATATCATCTTAGCTCACGTGCCACAAAGCCTGTGCATTCCTGTGCTGGTATGCAAGCTTTGGATTGTTAAAGACAAAGAAATACAGATGTATTTTTATGTCTTTTAAAGTTAGTGTTCCTTGTGGACTCCACCCTGTACCGTTACACCTCGGCAGAACCACTATCATGGGTAGTATGAATAGGCACCCGATAGACCAGCTTAAACTGGTAAGGCAGGCTCTCATAATTAATATAAGCCTTGATTCCATTATTATGTTTAAATTAATATCAGATTTATATGAAACATTTATACACATTTTAATATTATTTATTTATTTGAAGGAGCAGTGTGTAGGATTTAGTGATTTAGTGATGTAGCGGTGAAATTGCAGATGGCAACCATTTTGAACACCACTCGCCTCACCCTCCCCTTCCAAGCATGTATGAGAAACTACAGTGGAAACTCACGACAAATGCAAAAGGCCCTATCTAGAGCCGGTGTTTGGTTTGTCCGTTCTGGGCTACTGTAGAAACATGGTAGCGTCCGTTCCCTCTGTAGATATAAAGGGCTTATTCTATTGGTATGCACACAAAAAACAATCACGGCACTTGGATAACAATAACAAATATATTTGCGTACAACTTTTTTCTTTTTTTAAAATAATAAAATAAATTTAAAAAAAAAAAAAGGGAAAGGGGTGCGTGTTGGAGTTAGGCCTAGTTAGCCTGGAAAAATTGCATAAATGATTGCCACTTATTGTAAAATTAGGCGAGATTCCCTTGTTTGGAGTATCTTATTTTTTCCAGTTTTAGAAAGGACATGACATCAGTGATCCAAAGTGTATTGGACGGGGCATTTGTTGCTTTCCAGTTAAGAAGGAGATGGCGTCTCACTATCATGGAAGTGAAAGCCAGGACCTCCAACTGCACTGATGAAAAACGGTGGTGTTCTTAAGGAGTACCGAAAATGGCTATATGCGGAGAAATATCAATGGTCTTGAGGAGCACTTTAGACATGGTATCGAAATACGTTTGCCAGATATTTCCTAGAGTTGGGCAGAAGAAAAAACATATGTGCAAGATTACAGGGCAAACCAGAGCATCTGTCACAGACATCAATTATATTAGGGAAAATTTGTGATAGTCAGGTTTTAGAATAGCGACATCTGAATGTTACTTTAAATTGTATTAAGGTCAAGTGGGCACAGATTGTCTTAGTGGTTAGATGATCATCATAGGACTGGATAGTACCATAAACTTTTGAAATTAAAGATCTTTGTGAAAAATTTAAACGTAAAAGACTGTCCCATGTCTGCTCAGGAGGAAGTTGTGGAAAATTAGGAAATAAGGATTTTACATAGTTCCTAATTTTGAAAATACCTAAAAAGATGTGAAGGTGGGAGGCCGAACTTGCTAATCAAATCTGTACAAGAACAAAAAACCCTGTCTTTATAAAAATCCTTAAAGCATTTCAGACCTTTATCATGCCATAAAGTAAAGTCAGTAAATGTAGGTTTGAACACATAATACCTCAACTTGACTTTATATGGTGGGAGTAAGACATTGAAAATGCTTCCTAAATTGAAAACATATCTTTAATGTGGAAATAACCACTGGGTTGCTAGTAAAGAAAGAGGGGTTGACTAAAGACACGCCAGCCAGTATCGCCAGTAAAGAAGACGAGGGACATGACTGTATTTCCACCAAGGTATGTTGACCAATTCTAGCCAAAATATAGTTTTACTTATATTTGTAGCTCAATAATAAACTTTAAAATTTGGTAGAGAGAGGCCACCGTTAAATTTGCAATTCTGAAGTACTTTTAGCCTAACTCTAGGTGTCTTACCATTCCACAGAAATTGAGATATAGTTGAATCAATGCTTTTGAAAAAACTTTTAAATAAAAATATAGGTAGGCACTGGAACAGAAACAAGAGTTCTGGGAGGGCATTCATTTTAAACACGTTAATTCTACCAATCAGGGAAAGGGGGAGGGACCCCCATCTTTGGAAATCAGCCTTAATCTCAGTCAATAAGGGAGAAACGTTTACAGCATAAAAAGACTTGTAGGACCTGGCCACATGAACCCCTAGATACTTAAATCCTTAAGGACTCAGGTTGAAGGGAATATCAGACTGAGAGAGCTGCATTGCTAGGTCATTGACCGGGTAACATTCGCTCTTCGAGACATTGATCTTGTATCCCGAAAAGGTACCGAATCTATGAAAAAAAGAAAGGATAGCGGGGTGACCCTACAGGATTTGTGATATACAGTAGCAGATCATCAGCATATACAGAAAGTTTGAATTTGACACGAGAACATGTAATGCCATTAAAAATGGGGAAAGAGCTCAAATAAATGGACAAAGGTTCTATTGCAAGGGCAAAGAGAAGGGGAGAAAGAGGACAATCTTGTCTACAGCCACGATTTAAGCAAAAAAAACAGATTGTAAAATTATTAGTTGTGATACTGACGGAAGGAGATGTAGAGAAGAGAAGGCGTATCCATGATATAAAAACTTTACCAAAACCAAATTTCTTCAAAACTGCAAACAGGTAGCTCTATTCGACTCTATTCTAATGCCTTTTCCGCGTCAGCAGAGATTACAACTGCTGGAATGGTAGCGGTTCCTTTCAAAAGATAACATTTAATAAAGTACGAACATTATAAAAAAGCTGACGTCCTTTTTTGAAGCCTGTCTGCTCCTGAGATATAATTGTTGAAAGCACCATCTCTAGACGGCGTGTCAAAGCTTTTGCGAGAACCATGGTATCGACATTCATCAAAGAGATAGGTCTATAAGAAGTACAAATTTCGGGATCCTTGCCCTTTTTCTGAAGAACGCTAATAGAAGCCTGTCTTAAAGTGAAAGGAAGAGATCCATTTGATAGAGATTCTACATAAACAGCATGTAACAGCGGAATGAGTTGATTGTGGAATGCCTTGAAAAATTCAACTGGGAATCCATCTGGCCCTGGTGCCTTATTATTTAGCATATTTTGTAGAGCCAATGTAAGTTCCTGCGTGGTCAGTGGAGAGTCCAACTGATCAATTGCATCTGTGCTCATATCTGGAAAGTCTAGGTCCTGCAAAAATGCATCCATTTCAGTCAAGACCAGGTGGAAAGGTAGCAAGGCTAGAAGCTTAGGAGCAGGGTTCAAGTTGTTCTACCATGGGTCGGATAGGAAGAGAAACGGAGTAGGAGTTAGCCTGAAAGAGGAGTTTGTGAGGAATGTGCTAGAGGTGAAAAGAGTGTCAGACAGGTTGATGAGCCTGCAGCTGGAAATTGAAGGGGTGATGTTCAATGTTGTGAGTGGTTATGCCTCACAGGTAGGATGTGAGTTAGAAGAGAAGGAGAACTTCTGGAGTGAGTTAGATGAAGTGATGCAGAGCATCCCCAGAGGTGAGAGAGTGGTGATTGGTGCAGATTTCAAACAAACAAAGAGCATATGAGGACTTGTATGCTAGGTTGGATACTAAAGAGGGAGAGGCGGATTTGTACAGGTTGGCCAGACAAAGAGATAGAGATGGGAAGGATGTGCAGCAGCTTAGGGTGATTAAAGATAAGGATGGAAATGTATTGACAGGTGCCAGGAGTGTGATGGGAAGATGGAAGGAGTACTTTGAAGAGTTGATGAATGAGGAAAATGAAAGGGAACGAAGAGAAGAAGAGGTGACTGGTGTGGAGCAGGAAGTAGCAAAGATTAGCAAGAGTGAAGTGAGGAGGACGTTGAAGAGGATGAAGAGTGGAAAGGCAGTTGGTCCTGATGACATACCTGTGGAGGTATGGAAGTGTCTAGGAGAGGTGGCAGTTGAGTTTCTGACTAGTTTGTTTATCAAGATCTTGGAGAGTGAGAGGATGCCCGAGGAATGGAGGAGAAGTGTACTGGTGCCAATTTTCAAGAACAAGGGCGATGTGCAGAGCTGTGGCAACTACAGAGGAATAAAGCTGATGAGTCATACAATGAAATTGTGGGAAATAGTAGTGGAAGCTAGGCTAAGGGCAGAGGTGAGCATTTGTGAGCAGCAATATGGTTTCATGCCTAGAAAGAGCACAACAGATGCAGTATTTGCTTTGAGGATGCTGATGGAGAAGTACAGAGAATGTCACAGGGAGTTGCATTGTGTCTTCGTAGATTTAGAGAAAGCATACGACAGGGTGCCGAGAGAGGAGCTGCGGTATTGCATGAGGAAGTCTGGAGTGGCAGAGAAGTATGTTAGAGTGGTGCAGGACATGTATGAGAGCTGTAAGACCGTGGTGAGGTGTGCTGTAGGTGCGACAGAGGAGTTCAAGGTGGAGGTGGGTCTGCATCAAGGATCGGCTCTGAGCCCCTTCTTGTTTGCTCTGGTGATGGACAGGCTGACAGATGAGGTTAGACAGGAATCTCCATGGACTATGATGTTTGCGGATGACATTGTGATTTGTAGTGAGAGCAGGGAGCAGGTGCAGGAGAATCTAGAGAGATGGAGGTCTGCTCTGGAAAACAGAGGAATGAAGCTTAGCCGCAGTAAGACAGAATACATGTGTGTCAATGAGAGGGACCCAGGTGGAACGGTGAGGTTACAAGGAGCAGAGGTGAAGAAGGTGCAGGACTTTAAGTACTTAGGGTCAACGGTTCAGAGCAATGGAGACTGTGGAAAAGAGGTGAAGAGGCGAGTGCAAGCAGGTTGGAACGGGTGGAGAAAAGTGTCAGATGTGTTGTGTGATAAAAGAGTATCAGCAAGAATGAAAGGAAAGGTGTTCAAGACGGTGGTGAGACCAGCGATGTTGTACAGCTTAGAGACCGTGGCACTGAAGAAAAGACAAGAGGCAGAGCTGGAGGTGGCAGAGCTTAAGATGTTGAGGTTCTCTTTGGGAGTGATGAGGATGGACAGGATCAGGAACGAGTACATCAGAGGGACAGCTCATGTTAGATGTTTTGGAGATAAAGCCAGAGAGGCCAGATTGAGGTGGTTTGGACATGTTCAGAGGAGAGACTGTGAATATATTGGTAGAAGGATGCTGAGGTTGGAGCTGCCATGCAGGAGGTCTAGAGGAAGACCAAAGAGGAGATTTATGGATGTAGTGAGAGAGGACATGAAGTTAATTGGTGTGAGTGAAGAGGATGCAGAGGACAGGGTTAGATGGAGGCACATGATTCGCTGTGGCGACCCCTGAAAGGGAGCAGTAACTAAGTTACTGCTTAGTTAAAAGTAACTAAGCAGTAACTTAGTTACTTTTAAAATCAAGTAATCTGTAAAGTAACTAAGTTACTTTTTAAAGGAGTAATCAGTAATCAGTAATTAGATTACTTTTTCAAAGTAGCTGTGGCAACACTGGCAGCGCGTGCTCTCGCCGTCCGGGCTGTGTGATCCGGGAAGATGGAGATTGTAGAGTCCCCAAGAGCCAGAACTTTATTCGACAGGCTCTCCACTTTACTCTTGAGGTACGCCACATCGTCCGTGCAAGTTGAAGGCGATTCCTCTATCTCAATCACAGTCCGCCTTAGCTCACCCACATCACACTATGTAGCAGCTAGGTTAGCCGTCAGCTCCGTTTTCACACTTTGCAATGCTGACTTTATTTGGGATAAGTTTTCAGTCATAGTTATCTGTAACTCAGACTTGAAAATGCCTACCATCTCTTCTCGTAGAGCAATAAGAAGTTCGGCTTTAAAGTCCACAAAAGCCATACTCGGAGCTGTGACGGTGTTAGCAGTACTAACGCCATCTCCGTCGCCGGTCTGACAGGATCGCGCTGGACCGGGGATCTAGCCCCTGCTTTAGGCTGCTTTATGTACACACCACGTCGGTAGAAAACACCCTGATAGTCTTTATAAAAAGATTCTGCAGGAGCCCCCGGAGTAACGTCTTTACGCCATTGGCCACTGACAGGAAGTCATACTTATGAATATATTCGCCATATTCTGTAAATAGAGCCCCCTAAATCTTATACACTGCACCTTTAATATTTATTTGTATAGGACAAGTATGTAGCATAAACCACTGCCACACACCACAGTATTAAGCAAATTAATAGATGGGCCTTTAAAATAATTATTAACATTTATTATTTATTAAATGTCTGACAGATCAGAAAACACTTCTGTCATTCTAGAGTACATGGAAAAGACAATTTTTTATAGTTTAATTTATAGGATGTGTTGCTTAATCTTTTTTTTAAATCCATCAGGGTGCAACACAAATAAAGTTGCCACTGATTTCATTTGTAATGACTTCATTGCTGGTACTTGACACTGTGATCCTATATTCCCCCTTTTTGGTTTTCTCTGACTGAGGCTACCTCATCTATCAGCAGCAAAAATGTTCTCCTTCCTGCAGTTTGGTTTCCATTGCAGCCAATTTCAGAAGAATTCATTCCCGTTTTTTTTTTTTATATATCATTAATGTACAACTCATTGTTTATTTCATATGTTAATTGCTTCTATATATTATAGATTTTACACAAATATAATTTAATTTCTGAAAAATTCAGACAATAATAATATTCTTTTGCGCTTATATGTATCCTGTTCTTATCTACCTTCGTTGTCTTGCTTGATATCCCTCTTTGGGATCAATAAAGCTTTATGATGTATCTGTATGTGCAGAAAAGAGTCCTGGATATTTTAGTTTATTGTAGTTGTGAAAGACTTGACAATGATATGACATGTTTTAATTCGATTATTTTTGGAAAGTCAGGGAAGTTTTGAATTCAAATTTGTGTTATTGAGTCACAGAGTAAAATTTGTCCTTTGAGATGCAATTACAGTATCTATAAAATCAGGATTGGCACTAATCCAGTTCCACACGGCGCCTACTTTGATGAGGAAATGAAGCTGTCCTGGAGCTTCACTACTTTAATGACATTTCAAGCTTGTCTGGTAGGAGGAACATTGTTTCCTGACATGAAAATAATGAAATGCAGAGAATACTGATGTTCGGCAGATCACCGTGTTTAAACGAGGGGGCTTGGCTAAGGAATCTGAATGCCACTTCACTTCTTCTATTATTAGATGTTCTGTAACCTGCTACAGTGTCCTTTCCTTTATCTCCATTTGAATATGCTTTGGTCTCAATAAGTTGTGTTTCCTGCTATCCCATTTCTCAGTCTTTTCTGGTCTGTGGACCTATTGAAGGTACTGTGATTCTCGTGAACATATTTTAAAAGTGTCGGTTAAATGTTTAAATTTCAGTAAGATTAAATCAAATTCCCATCACTGATACAAACACCAAAACCTGGCACAATTTAAGCAGGTCTGGAGGAGGGTTGAGGAGCTTATTGACCCATTTAGAGCCAATGTGGCCCCAAGGTTTAAAAACACTTGATGTTGAAAAAACACAACCTGTTTGTAACATAGTGTGCACACAGAAAGACAGTGGAGAAGTGGTTGCATAAGTGGTTTGAGAAATTTATATTGGCCATTTGATATTTCACACAACTGGGCCATTGTAGACACCCATTGCCTCCATCAACCTAACCCAGGGGTTTTCAAAGTCTGAAATTGACAGACACACAATCTAAAAATTAATAATGATGTAACAATTAGTGAAGGTACATTTATTTGTCATTCTACAACACAAGGATAGAATAGAATAAAAATAAAAACAATATATGTAGTTACTTATATACATATATTATACAAGGTAGTTGAATGGTAATGTTTAAAACCAGCATAACAGAAAGTTCTGTGTAACTTATTTATGGAGTGCAGAAAGTAAGGTGGAGTTGAGGAGTCTCACAGCCTGAGGAAGAAGCTGCTCTGTAGTCTGGTGGTACGGCAGCAGATACTTCTGTATCTCTTGCCAGATGGCAGCAGGATGAACAGGCTAGGACCGCAGAGCTCTTGGGTCCTGGGCCATGCACATCCCATGCCAGTTTGTAATGTTTCCAGTTAGGATGCTTTCTATTGCTCCTCTGTAAAGGTTATTAAGAACTTGGCACGGGAATTTTGCCTGTAAATTGTGTTAATATGACATTTATTTAATAATTAGCATAATGGTTATTTGCTGTGACACTTACACAGATTTTTCTATCGTTTTTATTATTGCTATTGTTCCTGCAATGTTGAGGAGCCGAAAGCCAATCATTTTACTCTTATACTTGTATATTGAGATGTAACATTAGAGGAATCTTGAATCTAGAATATCTCAAAACAAGCTCACCAACCTTATAAAATTTTACAAGCAACATGAATTGGCACCATGGATAAAAAGGTCTGGTGTGCGTGTTTTGAGCAATAGGCCGCTGACCGTTGACATCCAAAAAGTCAAGCAGTTTACTACAAACTTTGCTGATGTCCATGCCATGCCACTCCCTGGCCGTATCCCTGGTTTCAAAAGGTCTGACATCCAGGTGCTCCCCACAATGGAGAGCATGATACAAAGGTCAGATGCATTGGTATGCATTGTATTTTGTGCTCATTACAATTTGCTCATTTGTAATCAGTTTAAGTTGTCAAGTACTCAATTTAAGAGGGACATCATTTAAGCATTTTTCTCCCTCTTAAACATTGGTGATGAATCCCATCTCTTTTGAAGAGCAAGTTAAAATGATCGCTAAAATCCATGTTGGGAGATCTGCATGCGGACTGGAGCCAATTGTGCAGGCTAAGGATATGGCTGGCCACCGGTGGAGGATACGGAAGGAGATAGAAGGAGCCATAGGAGCCAGGACTGTAGAGGCATCAGTAATACTAAAAGCTTAGAGAGAGAAAGGAACCCCGCACCAACTGGATGTCTCTTTCGTCCTCGGTGAACCACCTCAGTCCAGGACGCCTGGGAGGGCTTTGGAGTGGTGCTGTGACCCGGGGCCATGAGCCTAGTTCCTGTGCCAACCCCCAGATCACCTGACGGCATCAGAGTTCTAACGTCCCAGTGCAGTGCAGATGTGGTGGTGGTGCCTGATACCCCCACATCCAGCTCTCATTCGGGGAAAAGGCCACTCATATCGGCTGCTGGACCCTCCGGTCGTACCAGCACAGACCCAGCATCCATCGAGGCCTGCCAGGGAAGGGTGGCAGCAGAAACTTAGACCATCTGGGATACTACACAGCAATTATAGTTGAATTTAGTCCAAGACAAAACTAAGCTAGATAGCATTTTATCTGACAAAAAAAATGATGAAACAAGTCTTCTAGCAGGGGTATCCACCGTTTTACAGTCTTTCATAACGTAAAAGGCCGACCTTTTGATTGGTGGCAGAACAGTTGTCCACCAATCAAAAGGTCGGCGGTTAGATCCTGGCTTCCCCCAGTTGAAGTATCCTTGCGCAAGATACTGAACCCCAAATTGCTCCCGAAGCTGTGCCTTTGGTATGTAAGTATGTAAGTCACTTTGGATAAAAGTGTCTGCTAAATGTAAATCTATAGAGGGGTCTTGTGGGCCAGTATGCTAAATCTCTTCCTTTGCCACACATGCATAGCTGTTCCTGAAGCCACCAACTATTTTGATCTGCTGGAGATTGTTTATTCATTATTTAAAGGAGCATTTGAACACCAATGGCCACTTAAAATCAAATTCTTTCTGACACTTAAGGACTCCACAAATAGCTGCAGCTGTTGGCCTCTTAACCTTGACTTTGTGCCTGATAGAAGGCAGTCAGTATATGCACAGCCACAAGAGGTCACTTTTCTGTGAAACATACCCATAGATTGTTTTTAGCCTTCGAACAATTGAGCTATGCTCTCATTTTTTTGAGAGGACAGTCTCACTCTGTGATATTCAGAAAATAGACAAGTCATATCAACGGACAGACATGAAATAGATGTATTTTGTACAGAATAGACCGGACAACATAACATCACAGTATATACAAATCACGATGACAAAATTACAGATACATGTAGAGTATAAAACATATGTGAAGAATATGGACCCAGGAGGACTTTGAGCAACCTCAGGTTGCAAAGTAGGTAGGACCTGAGCCACAACCTCCTCTCTAACACACACAAACACAGAAGAGGCAAGTACTGCATTCACACTCACATTGGGACGGGGACAAACAAACAAACGGAGGGAGAGAGAGACAGGATAGCCGGCAAACTAGGGAAAGAGGGAGAGGCTAAATCTCCTGGGGACGATGATCCAGATCCAAACATCTGGATGAGGCACCGACAGGAGAAAGCGAGGTCCCAGGATGGTCGATGCTTTTGAGTAAATCTACAGTGTCAAAAATAAATCTCGGATTGTGTTACTGAATATGCAAGAGAAATGCTTTGGAAGTGGACAGAGCATGCTTGTAATTCAATACACTCTCATGGCACGTGAGGTAGAAAACTTCCAGTTTTGATTTACACCATTTATATTTCAATCTCCTGCAGGTCTGCTTAAAGTCAAAATTGACAACTTTTTGCTTTAACTTATATCATTATGAAGTAAATATTGATTGCACAGCGTAATGGCTATAGAATATTGACACCATCCGTGTTTAGATTGGTTCCCTATATGCCTCTCTTTCACTATGCTATTCTGGGTGCGTCAACCATTGGGCAAACAAAAGAGGAAGAGGATAGCGCTTTTGCTTTCCCTGGTAGCTATCGGTAGCTATTCCCAAGTAGTGGAAATGGCAGACGGTCGACAACCAAAGTAACTGTGGAAACTGTACCCAGCAAAAGAAAATGAGCCCCGAAGAAAGAGGAGGCAAAGAAGGTGAAGATGGAGAGTGATAAAAATCGTGGTAAAACAAGAGTGAACCTCAGACGGGCATTCACTCGATGAAGAGAGCTCCAGGACTTGAGAGGGTTCCAAACTGATATTCAGTTGGCATTCTTTCTACTAGATCCGTAAGTAAAAAACCTGCCTACTTATTAATACTTATGGGTATGTTAGTCTTCCTAGCATCTTCATAGCACTGCGATCAGGATTTCTAGTTCACATAGGGATTCTTATGGTTATTTCATGCTCTGGACAGTAGCCAGGCTGCTAGCCGTATAGCCTTGTTGTTAATGCTAAGTTACCGTTTTAGTTGCATTGGGTGTTACTCACCAGTCAGGCTGGTGATCCAGTCTGACAGCCGGTGATAACATATTTTCTGTCCGTTGATTTTCACATGAACAAGTAGATTGATCCAGTCTGGCTGACTGGAATATGTTATCGCTGTCTTTGTTGTGCAGTTTCTTTCATTTTGTAAAAACAAAATAAGATGATACCAACCCAGTCGCTATTCTCAACACATACTAAATCATTTCTATCTGATTTCATGTCTCCATTATAGACTAAATGAATAAACTGCTGTCCTGTGGTGAAAGAAGTCTTTACTTAAACGGGGCAATATGTAAGAAGTTAGCTCAGTTAGCCATGCATCTGTGGCGGCTGTGGCTTGGTGGCAGAGCGGGTTGTCTACCAATTGTAAGGTCAGCGTCATCCATGTGTCGAAGTATTCTTGAGCAAGATACTGAACCGCAAATTGCTCCTGAAGCTTCGGTGTGTGAGTGTGTGTGAATGATTAGTTTAATTTGTACTGATGGGCAGTTCCTGCCATCAGTGTATGAATGTGTGTATGGGTAAATGTGATATGTAGTGTGAAAGCGCTTTGAGTAGTTGGACGACTAGAAAGGCGCTATACAAGTACAGTCCATTTACATCTAACCTAGTGGTTCTATTAGCTGACTGAGTCTGGAAAGTGCACCAGAACCAGAGCTGGGTGAACAGGCAACAGAAATGGGATCAGCAGCCTCCCAGTGAACGTGGTCAGACCGGGCCTGAACACAGTGTCTTTGTCAACATCTATCCAGAGACTTCAGATGACATTTACGAATACAGTACTGAGGTGACCTCCGACCAGGATTCTGACTCTGGGGGCCTACGGAGACACAGTGGCTTCAGGTGGGGACAGGAGAGGCGTCAAGCAGGAAAGCAGCAGGAGGAAGGCAACAATAACTTTGCAACACAATACATTGACGTCATTGACATAACTTAAAGAACTGTTACTTCTTCACATTCTGTTGATAAGGTTAGTTCCCTTTTGGAATATTTAAAAATAATGTTCTGGCCAGTGCCCCTTTAAGAAAAAGCATTAATACATTTATGAAATCATTTGAACAAATGAAACTGTGTGAGAATTTTAGGGAGAAAATGTTTCTTTGACGGAACAACTCATAGACAACATGACAAGGGGCAAGATGCTACTTTTTTGTGAGACGTCATAAGCTGAAAAAGTGGGGAACCTCTGATTTGATATTAACAATGATTTATTTTATAATCTTATCTGCAAAGTAACCAGTAACTAAAGATGTCAGACAAATGTAGTGGAATAACAAATACAATATTTTAATGGTGTAGAAGTATAAAGTAGAAAAAAACCGAAGTACCTCAAAGTTGTACTTATGTACAGTACTTGAGTAAATGTACGTAGATACTTTCCACTAACATTTAACCATTGGCCTTATTAAATACATTGTCATCCCTGATGGAAATGCTTGGGCCAACTGGCATCCAGCACTTTGAAAGTAGGGTTGTGATGGTGGGTCAGCTGATGCACATTGACCCAAACACTAATATTGCAAACCCAGGGGTTGACCCGTTTCACTGAGCGGGATGGAGTATTGGCTTCTGAGTACCTTGTACAAACTTGTCCAAAGAGTAGCTAGCCATTCAATCTCATTACATGTCCAAAGAGGACAGAGTTCGTCATCTGGGGAGCATGAATGGGCTCTGGCACATATGGGATTAGCTGAGGACAAGGAACGTCCACAGTAAATTTCATGAAAGTCTGGTTAGTTGTTGAGAAATGTTACTCTGGACCAAAATGTTGGATCTGAGCTGTAATGATTTGTAGACATTGTTTTACTATCTATATTTTTTTTTATTTCAGAGCATAATTTGATGACGTCATGACATAAATACAGATGATACAGCTGTTCTTTTAATTGTTTTACTACAGGTCAACATTAGGCAGCATGAAAGTCTGTAAATTCTAGCACTCATATTTCCTAACCTAACTAACTCGTTACTCGTAAATGTGTTTGACTCTTTTGCTGCATTACATCTAAGGCAGAAGGATTAGTGTGTGGGCATGTCTCTGCTCCGTCCCATCCACTCTCAATCACATCCTCGGCGCATACATAAATCCTTTTACATGTGACCCCGCTGTGACATCAGCCTGCAGATAATAAAATACTGGAGCTCCACGTTGCCTGTACGGACACCTGTGATAATGACATATTTTCCAACAGCCCAGGGAGTCAAATCATCAGCAGATGAGACGCAGCGCGCTCCGCTCCATGTTAAACAGTCACTTAACGGACTGACACTGGCAGTAGCTTCCGCCTTGTTTCCATGGCAACCCCGCCAGGGTGCCCGCCGCCGGTTGGCGGTGCCGGCGAAAGGCCGGTCAGGTGTGAAATTACCTCTGTGCCCGGCGCCACATGGAGCGTGAAGACAGTTTAACAAAAGCAACGTGGTTAAAGGAGAACCGTCCCCAAACTCCACCAACCCCCCCAACCCCC
>CM022490.1:2111234-2156620 GCA_011952105.1 Coreoperca whiteheadi
ACCACCACCACCACCGCACACATAGATACACATCTCTTTCTTTGCTGTCATACTAATGCAATTCTCTTCAAGCGGTATTTAAGTGTAAACACACCAAAGACAAGTTAAATTGGGAGATAGATGTAGGCATGCCAATGGTGAATGTAGGGATGCCCATAAAATAGAATACGATTTGCCTTGACATCTATATATACCACTTTTCCAATGCCCTGGTACGCCTTATTCTATATTATGTCAACTTTGATTGAAGCAGTGCCAGTTTCTGTTCATTTGTTCATTTGAAATAACATAAATTCTTAGATTGTGTCAGCAGTGCACTCTGCCGTGCAGTTCTTGTTCTACAAAGTCTTTCTTTCTCATGTAGTCATATATTTCTTTATTTGTTTTTTCATTTTGGTTTGCATAGAATTGGGATCTGTAAAGTTAGGTGGCAGGGTGACTTTGTCAACATCTATCCAGAGGCTACAGATGGCCAACTCTGACGCATGTTTATTAATGCGCACTGTCCTTGTTAAATAAAGTGATAAGTAAAAAATAAAGACATAAAAATTAGCTTGTACCCACATTTTGTACCATGGCTAAGGAGAGTACCCAGTTATGACTGGTTGGAGCTGTGCGTTACTTGCAGATAATGTAGTCGTGAGTGAGAAGTATTGGTTACAATGGCCACGCTGTACACCTGTATGCATGTAATTGGATTTTGTTTTCTAGTCAGCTGATAGCCAATCAGCTGATGAACGAGTCAGTGATAGTGAAGCCGAATGATAATTCGGCAATCGCTAATGCAAGTCTAACTTCTGTGCTCTGCCTCTACTAATGTTATGCACCATATGGAATGCAAAAATTAAATGGAAAAAGAGAAAAAACCAACAATGGAAGTTACAAAATGCATGAAAATTGTGTTTTGTTGTCATGTTTTGACATTCTAAGGCATAGAATGGCCATCAACATAGTCCTTATATCCCAGTACACTGAAACTCTCCTCTATCCATTCATATACAGATATTTCTGGTGTGTTTAAAAACCTGCAAACATATAGGGTTAACAGATACGAACTATGTCCACCATGTTGCCCACTCAAGGACCTCCTGTCATCCCCAAGAGGGACTCAAGCAAATAAATGGATAATAGCGGCCCTGCCTGGCTTGTGACATTCTGTCTTGCTGCGTCTAGCTTTATTTTAAAGCTGCAAGACTGCTGGTCTCACTCGTAAAATAGCATAAGTGTAAATTGTCCTGCTGTGGCAGGCGTTGTAAAACCAACACGAATGTCAAGCTGCTGTCAATCATGTACACGCCACACAGTCCTGAGCAGAAGTATAATCAGCAAAGTTATCTGAAAACACCTGAGTGCCTGTTCAGGCCTTTAAAATCACTGAGTGCACTTCAAAATGACTAGTCTTGTATACTGAGTTACAACAGTATGCAGTGCATACTGAGATGTGTCCAGACAGTGTTTAGAGCAACAAATGCCAAAGCTTTTGTGAAGTGGATGCAGGTCGAAGCACTCCTGTGTCACAGCAATCAGTGACAGGGAGGTGGCAGGTCATAACTTTAAGCTTTCTGCATGACATCTGAATTACATGCCAGGCACAGCGGTGGCTGTGATGATCCGACATCCCACTGAGCTCCATGAATATGATTAATGGGGACAAATATGACAGTGTGGCTGAAAAGAAGAGAGCGCACAGGCAGCGAAAGAGGGAAGGAGGGAGCGGTATGTGTTATAATTATCACCAAACTCACCAGCTGCCCTCAGCTGTTTCAGTGTCTTTAAGCTAATTTTTCTGAGTTTACAGCTCACAACTTTAATAGTAAATGGACTGTACTTGTATATCGCCTTTCTAGTCTTCCGTCTACTCAAAGCACTTTAACACTACATATCACATTCACACACCGATAGCAGGAGTATCAGTACAATGTAAACTTATCATTCACACAAACCAAAGGCTCAGCCTCAGGAGCAATTTGGGGTTCAGTATCTTGCTCAAGGACATTTCGACACGTGTCCTGGGGGAGGCTGGGATCGAACCACTGACTGATTGGTGGCCGACCTGCTCTCCTACCAATCCACAGCCTTTACTGTTTTGGTTCACTCTCACGGCTCTCATCATCCTGGTTTCCAGCAGCAGCAGCAGCAGCAGGCAGCTGTTTTCAGTGGGGGGAACCACCACTGTACACTGCATGCTCAGCGGCAAACAGCAGATGGACACAGAGTAGCTGGTAAACACATGCCCACATTTAGCAGCTAAAGAGCCAGAGATTTTTCTTGGGAGCTGGTGGAGACCAAACCGGAGCTAAAGGGTGAGTGAATATCATCATGGATGCTAGTGTTGCTGTGTGTCTGCTAGATGTGGTCCTCTGCCGATACCAGAGTCTGACCCGATAACTTCACCTAAATGTTTATTAAATATGTATCTGACACCCTGAAATAACAGCCTTAGACTACTAAATTTGGCACACCCTAGTTCTCAGAAGCTGCTGTTCGATTCTCAGTGCGGATGTGTCGGTGCATAACGGCTTACAGAAAGATTTTAATTCCCCACACCACTATTTTGATTTTTATTTGTGTACCGCTACCGACAGACAGTGCGGTGAGAGATGTTGAGAAAGAAAGACACTTTTATATTTGTTACAAGATGTTTCTTTCTTTCAGTCCTTGTTGAGGTCATGGCCACCTGTGATGCCTCCACCACGCCTGTTACACACAGCACAGAAGTACCTACTTGACATTAGACAGCTGATTTTACATTGACTGTCTTCAAAGGACAACAATCAATGTTAAAGTCATCTATATATTGAAGTGTTGCTCCCTTGTTCCATTTTCTCCTACATATGTGACATAATAGTATTGTAAACATGATAAACTGAGCCACCCTTTATAGTTAACTTTATTTTTCATTACCTGAAGCATTTATTACTCTAATTCATTTCCCTCCCATAACCACAGTGTGGATCATTGGTGAGAGAGCCTGCAGAGACCTTCGGAAGCCGCCGCAGCAAGCTGGACGTCCGTGTCTGTTGGTTTGCCTGGGGTGGACTGCAGTGGAAAGGCCTTCTCCCCTTCTATTCCCAGTCCCTGCGAAGAAGCGCAGCACCAGATGCCCTCATCATCCACTGTGGCGGCAACGACATGGGGAGGTCAGCAGCATCAAGCTGTAAACACGATGAAGGAGGACCTGCACCAGCTTCACCTCCAGCAACCTGGCATGAAGAGCATGTTTGTCTCTGACCCAAAAGAATCCTGTGGAAGGCTGGTGCCAATCCGGTGAAGCTGGACAAGGCCAGGAAATTTGTCAACCGTGTTACATCTACATTTGTGTTATGACTGAGCACTCTCACATTAGACATGACAGTCCTGGGCTATTTATGACAGATGGAATTGATTTCACACCTAGAGAAAATGATATATTTTTGAGTACAGTAGCTAATTGTCTTAAAGACCATCTCCAAACGCAATGAACTGCTTACAGTTGGCAGTGTCACTGCTTTTGAATTTGGTCTTTTGGACCCATTTTGTTACACCTTAATATAGCCCTGACTGCCATGGCTAATGTTGAGTTTATTTTTGATGTGCATTGCGATTGATAAAAAAATAACATCTGTAGGTATAACACAGTTACCACCTCTGCTCTTCCTCATTGTTACAAACCCACCCTTTAGCCCTCTTTCCCTCCTACCACCCCATGGACTCTGCAGCTCTCTGGGCATAGCCATTACCTCTTGCACAGGCCAATTCTGTTGATTATATTTTAATACATTCGTTTACTTTTACATTTATAGTTTTAAATATTGTCTACCTTTTTGTGTTTTATGTCTTTGTATAAAAAAAAACATTGTTCTCATTTGAGTAAATTCTATTTACATTTACATTTGCTCTCCTTTTGTCTATTCTACGGACTGAAGATGTTAGATTTCACATTTTTACCTGATTTACCTGCACACTGACTAGTTATGAATCCCCCTAGCAGGTATCATTTATGTGAAATATTGCTAAGATGGTCTTCCTCAGGCAAATACACAGGTATTGGGTGGCTTATATTGAGGCAAAGCGAAACATAATCAGCTGATAGGTGCATTCGATCAGCCATGTTTTTTCCTTCTGCCTCACTGTACAGTATTAGCCTCATAAAATCTGTGCAATACCCACAAGACCTTCTCAGAGATCGCGAATGAATGACACCTCCTAGGGGGCTTTCACAAGAGTTTCTCAGTGAACGTCTTAAAGAAATGTCCGAAGAAAACCAGCACATAACATTATTTTTTCATTTTGTAATTTCTGCTAAGATCTATACAAAACGTTAACCCTACAAATGCCATGTTAATATTCTCATTTCTAACTATTTTTTTAATTATTTCCAATTAACTTAAGAAACTGATGAATGACAGCTTTTAAGGATGTGTTTTTACTCTAAAGTATACTTTACTATAAAGTATAAAGTCCAATCCATTTTATACAACAAAAGTGTACCACTACACAAGCACACCAGTTATTAAAATTTTATCTTGCATTCATGAAAACATCAATATTAAAAATTGCAAATATACAAGTTGTTTTAAGTGACTTAAGTTCACTTGACATAAATGAAAAGATGTTGTAACATTACTCAAGCATCTGTCATAACCCAACCCATAGGCCATGACAACAACGGGAAAAGACACAAAATGCCAGTAAATACAAGTTATTTACTGTAGTAAAGTATTTCATACAGACCTATGCTCCTGCCAGGTCCCTGTGCTCTGCAAACGAACGACGTCTGGTACCAAAAAGGTACAAAATCACTCTTGTGCACCGTCTCTGGATCTGTTCCACATTGGTGGAATGATCTTCCTGCTTCTACAAGATCATCAGATTCTGTAGCCACCTTTAAAAAGCACGCATCTCTTCCGTCAATACCTAACTGACAATCACTAACTTCTTCTTCCTTTCTACCTCTTTTCAAAAAACTAAAACAAAAAAAAAACCTTCCTATCCTTAGCTTTGTATACTGTACTGGGCTTTAATCAGACTAGTTTTTGATGCACTTATGCTTTTTGTTACTTTGTGTTGTTATAATTGCTTCCATTGTCTTCCTCATATGTAAGTCTGCTAAATGACTAAATGTAATAGTAAATGTAGGTGTGTTAGTCAGTGAAATCAGTAGTGTGGCCAGTGTAGGATGAGGTGTTGTGGAGCAGAAAATAAAACAAAATGCTAAGCAAAGAATTAAGGTGCAGGCGCTGACAGAGAAGAGAGCGAGCCACGCTGGAAGCTGGGACTTTTATAACCTGTAGAGTGAAGACTTCTTTGGGCGGCCTGTTGGTCCAATTAAAATTAAAATTAAAACTGCACAGATACTTTAGATATTTTCAAAAGGCACAAACACAGCCGAGAGGTGACGTTCGGTGACTAGCTGAGCTGAAGACGGGCGGCTAGCAGACAGAAGCCCGCTAGCAGTGACAGCATCAACACCCCCCACCTGTCACTCAAATTGGCCACGCCTTTAATCAAGCAGAAATTTAAGCCTTACTATGATTTAAACAAATGCGTTAAAAAAAAAATTCACCCACCTCACAGTTTTCATGAAGGGGGAACTGAGCTATAGAGACCAAAACCGTTTTGTGTACAAGTCTGTAAACATGGTTATTTCTGCTGTAAAGTTGGGCATTTTAACATGGAGGTCTATGGGGATTGACTACCTTTTGGAGCCAGTGTCAAATGGCCATTCGATGAATTGCACTTTTCGGCATCAAGGTTACCGCTTGGTACAGACACTCAAAAATGTATTAAGTAACTCACCTGGAATTCACCACAATTTGACAGCTGATATGACGTCGCCCCAGCAACGTTTGACATTTTATCCAGCAAAAGTCCCGGTAAGTGCCGGCTAAAAACCAGAAGCTGCTTCAGTTCTGGATGTTTTGTACACTGCTATTTGCTAATAACAAAGAGAGAGGAGGGATCAACGTCGGAGCTTAGGGAATCTGTAAATTTTGCCAATGTCTGCTGTCACGGATTTTGTGTGTAACTATTATTTCATTCTTTTATTTTGTGGGGTATGCTGACAGAAGTTGTCCAGTCGCACACAAACAAAAGTCAGCCAACAGAAAGGATGTACGCTGTTGGGACGAGTTCATTCGCTGTGGGTAATTTCAACTGAGCTTTGTTAAAACTGACTGCACTCCCCTTTTCTCCCACAATTCCTGAAACTGTGACACGCCATCGACTTCTCTCTCTTGCCATCCTGATCTCTCAGCGTGCGGAGGGCCCGCTTCGCTCTCTTGCTCTTGATTCCCCTCCGGTGCGGAGGTGAACGCAGCTCCTCTCCGCAACAAGCGGACCTGCCGCAGCTCCTGTCGGCCTCTCAGCGACCAGCTGAGCAGTAAGCGCTGTTTTTCTCTTGCTGGCCTCGAGACAGCTAGCAGAGGGCCCAACGAAAGAGCCTGCCTGCCCCCTGCAGAACCTCTCATCTCTCACCGCGGCAACGCGAGTTTACCCACTAAGAGCACCGCCGCAACAAGTAGCGGCAAGCCTGCCACTTTAAGAAGGAACCGACCGTTAGCCGTATGTTACAGATTGTGAAGTCCTTTGAGGCAAATGTGATTTGTGATACTGGGCTATATAAATAAAATTGAAATTGAATTGAATAGCCGAAGCTAACCACACCGGGCGACTGGCCGAGACGCCTTGTTACGTACACCAAGTGTACGCCCAGCCTGAGTGCATTATTTATATAATTAACACGATCTCCTTTTACCCTATCTCCGGATTGGTTGAGCCCGGGAGGTGGGGATATAAAGCCAGAAATTCAGATTGCCCGGAGTCACTGCCAGCGGCCGATGCCACAAGCCATTTTTTTCACGTTGCTTTTCTTTTGTAGGTATGTTTTGGTTTAGAGTGGGGAGACTCATTTCCGTAGTATGATTCTTATCTACGGTTATTGGGCTCCCCATCTCTCCCTTTTGTTTATTTTGTGGGTAAAACCTTGTTAAATAAATTATTTATATAAACTATTTTAGCCGTTGTCCATCTTTTGTGTTACGTGTCCCTTTCATCCTAGACATTACAACGGGGAACGTAACACGCCTCAATGTCCCCCTGCACCTCAACAGCTGCTTCCAAAGCAAACCACAAGTTCCTCCCGCCTGGCCATCGGACAAACGCCGGCCGCGGGACAAAGCAGCACCAAAACGGACTGGTAACATCCACCGGCATAAATACTGGGCTTAGTGTAGCACAAGTCTGTTTAGTGACTCTGCACATGTGACCTCACCGATGTGATTTCTTTGAGATTTCACATTGTGACTCTTTTCAACCTGTTCGTTAATCTAGTAGCCGTTGTTGAATTGATGTTAGAAATGATGCTATACACAGGGTATTTTGCATGCTACTAACGCCTTTTAACGAGGCACTATTAGCCTACAGGTCTCCTTTAGTGTGCCACGTTTCACGCTTGTATGAAAAAAGTTAATATTATACCTCCAGTTTGGCACATATCACCTATCATCAAGTGTCCTTGATGTCAAGAAGAGATTTTGATCGGTTATTGGAAAGTGCGAGTGGCACTGATTCCCGCTTTACTGATGTAATGCCTATGTGCTTAGAATTTTGATGCAAAATGCTTCACTTGTGTAGTATCATTTCGGAGTACCCCTTCCCATCACTGGTATTAAATATACTGTGGTTGTACGGGCACTGACAGGGCTTGGTTCTCAGTCTCTTTCATTGATCTTATTCTCATAAGGTGCATTTTAAAACATGTTTGCAAACAAAAGATAAATACGTTGCTTTCACAGCTTTGCATTTTCTTGCACCCTTAAATATGCAGTGTACTCTTTCTTTCAAGAAAGTCAACATAAACACCTTGCCTCTCCGAGTGCCATAAAACTCTGCCGTTTGACTCTTGGAAGCACCAAAGCCTTGATGACACGCTTGCTCCACGCGAGAAACTCTGCAGAAAGGCGACATAAATACTCTGCAAGGTGAACAATGTTTTATCATCTCTTTTTGGACTCTTCTCAAGGTATGTTTTTCTCTCGCAGCCTGCATCTCTTCGAGTTTGACTCATCAGTGGCGCATCAAAAGTCTGCAGGGACGATGGAGGAAGCATTAAAAGCGGATCTTTGGAGGACGAGGGCGGGGAAGGGAACGGCATGGAAATCTGCGGAATGGCAGGAAGCCAGGTTTCCCTCTAGCCTCTGAGATTGAAAGGTGCCGTACGTATGCTCGCCCTTGCCTCGGCCTCAGTGAACCAGATAATCAGCCGTAGCGACGTGGAAGGCGACCAACAGTAGCGCGTGAGCACTGCAGGGACTCAGGCGGGAAGCTGCTGGGTGACTGTAGCGTAAATATTCATATTTAACATGAAAGAGGCATTACGGAACAAGAAGAGATTGCACAAACAAGTCAATTAGATGAGGGAAAGGGCGAGAGATCCTTTAAATGGCATGTGTTTCCACTTGGTTATAAATATTCAATTTTATTATCATGTTTGTAGTAATTATTGCACATTTTGAATTAACTCAGTCGTTTTCATTATGTTCTCTAAAGGTTTTCAATTTGGGCCAGAATTTTATCCAATTTATCCATCCAAGGATTCATCATACTCCAATTTTCTCTGTTGCGCATTATCAGACACTTGTGAAAATGGCTTGTTTTTTAATACCTCACCATGCTGCTGCGTAACTAAAATTGTCAAAGTTACAACAATCTTTTCGTGATAATGACGTTTAAGTGCAGGTTTATTTAAAATAAAGTCTGCACCACATTTCCACACAATGATAATGTATTTTGCATTATTGTTATTTACTATATTTACTTAAGCACTGTACTTATGTACAAATGACTCATAATAGAGCCAAAAGAAAGAACTGAACGCAAAAAATGTATTAATGAATAAATTAAGTGGAATGGTACTTTGTTCCACCCTGAACACCAACAAAAATCACTTTGGCAATTTAGAAGTTGCACTGTTGAGACCCTCCCTTAGTGATCGAGAGTAACTAAATACATTTACTCAAGTAAAGTTTTGAGGTACCTGATGGTCTGGCAGCGCATATTGTTTTTCCAACCAAATTCTGGTCGGATCAACAGTAAATTCAGTGCCCCATATTGCTAGATTCCAGCTACTGTAGTTATCATATTTCCGTGGGACACACATGAGTGAAACCCGATAGACGTGTACTGAGAGCTGGCTTATTAGCTGAAGTAAAGGTTCTGAATAATTCTTCAACCGCTACACTCCTCATCTTGGACAAATGTTCAAAAAGTGGGAGCGAAAGGTCTGTGTTTTGTGCAGGCTGTGGGGTGTGTGTTGAGAATGTGTGGAGACAGACGGGACCCAGAATGATCAGATCAATTGCAAGTATTAAAACAGACAAGTCAATTTTATGGATTTGCACGAGATTGAATCCCCACCTGTGTTATAATGTCAAGCTGAGAGTGGAGAGTGAAAGTTGATAAAAACTAAGTATTGGATATTGGAAAATCTCCTGGATGAAGTCAGCTGTGGCTGCTTGGAGATTAGTAACGCGGCTTGTATGGGCAAGTAAGGCGTGAGGGAGACAGAGGCGGAGTTGCCACTCGGTGATGGGCGGGTAGACGGATGAAGGGGGCGGGGGGTGTGGGCGTGCAGCAGGGGCCTTCTCCACAGAGACCAATCTGGACCTGGGGCTTCGGCTAGAGGGACCCTGCTGCTCCATCTGGAGGCTGAGCGGGCCTGGGGTGACCTGACACACACACACACACACACACACACACACACAGGTGAATGAACAAACAGTGCACACACACACACACACATGCACCTCAACTGATGCCTTGGCAAGAGAGAGCAATAGGGGGAGGTTATTCTCTCCACTCCAGGCATTGTGTATGCCTGTAGTGAAGAGGCTGACATCTTGTCACTACATGGGAACAGCTGGACGCCGAGTGCAAGTGACTGACGAAGATGTCCGCTGCTGTAGGTACAGTACGTGCGTACTGTATATGTGTTGGGATTTAGGTTGCAAAAGATTAAAGATAACCATTACAGGTGGCCACCATGGGATCAGGGACCAATAAACAAACGTGAAAAACTTTCTCAAAAAGTGGCTGTCCACTTGAAAATGCTATATTATAGATAGATATTTAAACTATTTTCTTACATTAATAAGGTGGACAGTGAAGCATGAATCCAAGCACTGACCGTCACAAGCAACTGTTAATGCACAATAGATTTTATTTAACTTTAGCTCTGATTAATAATCAATAACGTCAGCCAACAGAACACTATTATCTACTATAAACATATTAAGCTTACATCAGTCAGCAGGCATGTAAAGTGTGGGCATATGTGTGTGTGTGTGTGGGGGGGGGGGGCAACAGAGGGGAAGATGCGAGTGAGATGGCGGACGTGACCAATGTTGGTGGTTGTCGAGCACAGATCCCTGATAATGCTGTGAGCATCAAATAATTCCAAAACAAAAAATAAAACGTCGCTATCGAAAACCTTTTTTCTTATCGTCCGCGCATACCTCTTGAGCAACGAACGGTAGTTAGTTTGGTATCGGCCGAAAAAACTCCTCAAATACCATCACACAGACGGTGACTTAACAAGTCGGTGCTAAGTCTCCGGGTGTCTGATCCACCAAGCAGCTCGTATTTTAGTGAGACGTCTGAATCCTAAAAAGCATTTTAAGTAATTTTCGTGAATGCTCCTATCTCAGACTCAAATGCAAACAGTTGCATGGGTGTTGAAACTTGTTCAGATTAGTTTTGATCACCCTTAGCCCATTTATAGACTTTATTTTACCGCTAAAATATAACAATAGCAAATAACATAATGAATTGTTCACATTTTTAACGAATCGATCAGACAGCATTTTGTGGAAAATTCAAACATTCTGTGCACAGTTTTAATAAACTCAGTGCTGTTTTTCAATACACTGACTCCTAATTGATGATTGTATCCTGTTTTGTCTTCATACAATGCAATTATCACTTATTTTCATTGCACCACTGGTTTTGCGCCAATACATTTATTTTTATTCATGGCCAAAGTGGCCTTGCCCTAAAAAAGACTTAATTTCAGGCCTGATGCACTGAAAAAAATACTGTAGACTGTTTGAGGCTGTCTGATGAATCAGGAGTCCTTTTATCAGCTTGTACCAATCCATAGATTGTCTCCTGTTTCACATACCCTCTCTTATCCCTGATACCTGTAACATCCCACCTCTGGTGGTATCTTAAACCTAGTGCAGACTACACAACTTTTGCCACAATTTGCCAGTCCCAGACACATTTTTGAGATCTGAGACAGCAAACCTTGAGCTGTCAGTCGTGTCCATCATGGCAGTTAGTTCAATTTGAGGTGTCCCTGACGCTTCAGCACTTCTCAAATAATAGAACTTATTGTCGCCAAAAAGATGCACTTGTAATTGGAGCACCGACGAGATCCAATAGATGAAGGGATCCAAGTATCCAATGACAAGTGCAAAGAGGAAACCAAGGGTGGCGGGAGGAAAGTGGAAGAAACACTTGCTGACTATGCTGAACATGTGATCATTCAAAACAGTTGCAGATCTCTCCAACTGGCATATTCTTGTTATTAGAACACCCCGTCAGTTGTGTTGCTTCTGCACCCTCAGCATGAGGGAGCGCCTCGTGGTTTGAGGAATAAAGTGCCAAGTTAAGTAATCCAACTCATTTTGTGCAAGGTTTCAAACACAAAAATATTCATCACACAGATAGTTGTGATCAGCGTGACTGATAGTCAGCAATGTCTGATACTCCTGTATGGGTTGACACGGCATGCCTCCTACAGGGTAAGAACAACCAGAAACAGCAGGATCAAAACTATACAGACACAAATCAAATCCAACACATCAGAGCGTGATCCAAAAAACACATCACAAATCACACGAAAACCATCCCGGAGAGGACAATCATAAAATTTACCACGTAGAAAAATACACAGAAGAAAGTGATATTGCTCACCCCAAAAAACAATATTATATCATTGTCAATATTATACAGACACAAATCGAATTCAACACATTAGAGGCTGAACCAAACGTATTTCATAAAACACATAAATCCCGGGAGAATATATAAAAACTACAATATAAAGTAAAACATAGAAAACCTAAAAAAAGTTTTCTTTAGCAATACGGGCAAATTCAGCTTCGCAATCGGCCAGAACCTATATTGGTACAACAAGAAAAACAACAAACAAAATCATCAACAGATAGAAACTTTTTGGGGAAACAAAAGATATCTGTTTAAATATAATGGTGAATATGTTTGTGCCATATATTGTCTGCTCTGCTTTGTGATGTGATGATTTGACAACTACCTAACGAAGAGGTCTGTTAGATGGAAACGTTGCTCAATAAACACTGACAGCAGCTACTAGTACAGTACAGTACCGATTTAATGTTTGATTCTAGGGTTAAGTCAACCACACGGGATATGTAGCCAGAAAGTAGAGAACAGATGCATAGGCTGAGAAGGTCTGGAGTGCATGGTAAGCGTCTGGCCTTTGATTAACTATGTAACGTGGGAATTGGAGGTAGAAGGACAATGGAGGCCAGTGACTAGTTTGCAAAAGATTGTCTGGATGGTTGAGGATTTTTTGGATAGAGTGAGTGTGGGTAATAAAATTGGAGATGGACATGACATCCAGAGAGGGAAATGACAGCTGGTATGTGGCACGATAAGCCTTGAAACAATTCCAGCCAGTTAGGCATGCTGAGAGAGCGCTTGGGGGGAGGCTATTAAGGATGGCTTCATGAGGTGTTAGAGAGGTCTCTCAGCTTTAGAGCTAGTTGAATGGTGGGGCTGAAAACGGTGCGAACGGTGTGGAATGACAAATCGGACTCTGGGGCCAAGAATTGGAATTTCGGAAACGAGGAACAAGGCAATGAATCAGAGATGTTATTGTGGTAGCCAGGGACGTGGGCTGCCCTGAGGATGAACTGGCGTTGAGTCTGCGAAGGAACTGCATGATGGCGGGAGAACGAGATCATACCAGCAACATTACACCTTTCACTAAACTGAGCAAGACCAATGTCACCTACAAAGCTCTTAATGGTCAGGCACCATTGTATCTTAAAGAGCTCATAGTACCTTATTACCCCACTAGAACACTGCGCTCTCAGAATGCAGGGTTACTTGTGGTTCCTAGAGTCTCCAAAAGTAGAATGGGAGCCAGAGCCTTCAGCTATCAAGCTCCTCTCCTGTGGAATCAGATCCCAGTTTGGGTTCAGGAGGCAGACACCATCTCCATATTTAAGAGTAGGCCAAAGACTTTCCTCTTTGATAAAGCTTATAGTTAGGGCTGGCTCAGGTGAACCTGAACCATTTATATTTATTATTATTGTTTATTTTTTTACAACTGAGAACACACTTCTTAACCTTTTTTTTTTCAGTCTTAACTAAATATAAAGGCAAACTCAGCAGCAGCAGCAACACTGTCTGTGTGGACACCACAAAGCGTGTGAGCCGCGGCAGTTCGGCGTGGTCGCTGTCAAATACAGGTAGAGGTAGGCCGTGCGGGCGGCCCCAGGCGTGAGAGCGTTGGAGGGGGGAGCATTAACAAGTCGCTCTGCCTTCCATATGCATTCCCTTTTCGCTACACTCAGTAGGTTACAGTAGGTTTCGTAGCTAGGTAGACTAGGTTTTTGTGAATGTTTACAGCCCGCCTTGCTGTCATCCTGTGTTACTCTTTGTACACAATGGCATGTCTGGAAAAACAAAAGTGCAACGATTCAACAGACAAAAATGGGATTCACCTCGGGGCCCATGCAGGGAGGGAACAGAGAGCCCCCAAAACAGCATATTTAAGTAGTTACAGTGGAGACTGTAATCAATGCTTGTTAAAAAAAAATATAATAATTATGCTGTACGTTTTCAGACATCTTCAGATCTCAGCATCATATCTCAGACTAAAGACCAAATCACTTATCTGGAACATCATTCACCCTGATGATCCAGGTGTCTGGCATTAACGTTTTTCAAGAAAATATTTAAAAATACATATATATCTAAATTAATATTAGATAAATTTGTCCTGGTCTCATTCCAAAACTGGCATGTCCTTTTCTGAAACCAAGAAAGAGGCCACCTGATATACTAAAATAATGAGGTGAGAATAAAGAATCCCACCACACAAAGAGTGCCAGAGTGTTTCCTTTGATGGGCTCATTATCTAATCAAACGCCATCACATGTTAGGGTGCTATCTAAAGAAAACCCTAGCATCTCACATCATGTAGGAATGAAAGAAATCAGTGACAAGTGATACCAGTGATAACAGCGTGATCGAAGCATCTGTAGCATGATAACCGTTAGTGAACTAAGCGTACCCCTGATTCCAGCTTTTGACCCGCAGGTCTTTATTAAGCTTCTGATCCGTGCAGGCCTTTACGGATGTCGGCCTCTACAGTGCCAGGAAAGCACCCTTGCACTTGAGCTTTCAAAATCGAGAGGCATATATTGAAAGATAGAAAATCAGATTCATATCACAAGAGCGAGCCACTTTAAATGGTTTCATGATAATGATAACGCAGAGGTTTTGTAAAAAGACAAGGGCTATTTCAATTTCAAAAATATAGATAGTGAATATAGTGAATGGAAAAACGAATAAATTGAAAACAACTTATGCACCATTATGTCCATGGCTTCAAGCCTTATCATGATGTTATTAAGGGTTAATCTCCGTGAGTAATTGACAGTGATTGATGATGAAGCTTGTAGGAGAAAACACAAGCAACCCGAGCTGACCAATCACAGTATCTCCGGAGCAGCAACCTGCTGCCTAGTTACATTTTCGAGGAGGAGCACATCAGCAGCACAGCCTACAGCCTGGCTTCGATGGCTGCGCATTGAGCAGAAGAAGGCGTAACCCATTCACAGAGAAGTAGAACGGTTTACATTATATAAAGCTAAGAAGTAACTGCAGTTCCATGAGAGAAAGGGTGGCATATATAGGATATATAAACAGGATATTTTTTAATTTCAAATCATAAAAGTTGCTAGGATTCAGGCTTAATGTATTCAGTGAGAATCAGTAGAAGTAAAACTGTTGATTAGGGCCGATTTATGATATCGGCTCTGGACATCCAACACTACTTATACTTAAACGTTGTATTGTACAATGGGTACTTACATTTTTCTCCTGGTCCCACAGTCTAAGGGTGCTTTTTCCACCTCTAGTTAGGTTAATTTGGTCCAAACCGATGGCAAACAATTATACATTGTAGCATTGTTCTGCTTTTTTGGTTCCTTTTCACACCACACTGATTGCTTTGGTCCGAACCAGTTGAAACGAACCAAATTGCAGTCACATGACACCATCCACATCACTCATTGCCATGGCATGCTAAACTGCTTTTCGATTGTTCAGAATTTACGTGTGGGAAAATTCCAACCGAAGAGGAAAAGCCAGCAAACCAAATGGAGACAACACAACTATGGAGAGACGACTGCGCAGGCTGGTTTTATCCCTGGCCATAATCTATTACATTGGTTGTACAAACCACAAACCACCGCAACAAAGGGGCAAACGAACGCTAGTACGAATCAACTGAACTAAATGAGGCAGGTGTGAAAGCACCCTAAATACAGTATAGGAGCAAAAAGATGACATCTTGCAGTTTCCACAGTAAACAACTTCTTTTAAATATTTTTTCTTAATGTACGTAATGTATGTAATGCATTTTCAAATGAACATGCTTGGTGTGCAAGATTTTTACTTACCGGAACGACAAGACAAGGACCAGTGCCAAGAGCTGGGCTAGGAGTGGTACAAGGATTGAGGCCATAGGCAGAGCCAGGAGCAGGACCATATGGGGGAGCAGCATTGTGCCGGAGAGCATCCACAATGGCTGCTTTAATCATCTCTGGAATCCCTGACAGGAGGAAATAGGGGGGAGTTTGCTTGTACAAATGCTACATGCGCCTCTGTGTATGTCCTGTAGATTGCTTTATGAATGGCCCTGAATTACACAAAGATTTACACCAGATAGTTGTTCTGAAACTCGATGTAGAAGTTTTCTTCACTTTTTGACAAAGCATTGTTTAGAGACATTGAGACCAACGACTAACTTTTATCAGCTGAAGTTAAAAACACTATCACTATTTATCACAGCAGCTCGGAGCTGTTTTTCAGGTCTACTTCTGTAAACAACAGCGGTAACCCTACAGCCTCCTACACAGATACGTGTTTTTTCCCCTGTTCTCGGTGTGTTTTTTGAGCAGCTTTCTGCTCCACCCACCTTCTCTCTAGTGATCTAATGTAACTCTTCTGTAATAAAAAATGGAAGTCTTGTGTTATACCTATGTAGGTATATTAATAAGTCTTCTATGATAATGAATAACCCAGAATTAGAACATCTTTAAACCCTGTGAAGCCTGACACATGAAATAACAGCCAGAAAATTCTAGTTGTTTTAAATTGAAGTGTTTATTGGACGTTTTATCAAATCATTCACATGTATGATTTTTTTTCCTGTATCATATTTGATTTTATGGCAATTTACTGATTACAACAATATCTATTTTAGAAACCAAAACAAATATTGTTCATTGCATTTGGAACATTTCATTTGGTTTGGTTGTTTTTTTTTTCATACAGGAACCTTTTCACAACCTTTATATTTTACCATATGTTGGCAAAAAAGAAAACAGTTTCTGTTCTTTGCCATCTACAAATACACAGCGAAAAACAACAACATTGTGCACTCTGAATTTCGTCTCTGAATTGGTCAATAGGAATTGTTTTAGTGAAAAAGAAAATTGTAGTAATATTATAGTAAGTGAGCCATTGCAACATCCAAAGGATTATCGAGCAGGTTCCATGTATAAAGGAAAACATAATTATCTCAATTTCAACTGAAACTATATCTTAAGAGGGCATTTCAATCTTTAATTAATTTCATTAAATCCGCAATACAGTATTTCTGGCATTGTGGTAGGCATAATGCACATGCATCATTTCAACACAATTTTACTATAAAATAAGCTATGAAATATTAAGTAATTATAATATGCTTCAAAACAGTAAATATATTGAATTATCAGTAACAATATAACTGTTATTCTTCTGTATGAAGGGGCGGGGTGGTTTGTATTCAAGGCGCAACTCTTATCAGAGGTCTTTCTGATGTATTAATAAAGTTTTAAGTTGAATTCTCATGTTAAAGATTTGTCTCATCAATTGCTGGCAGGCGTTGTTGGAAGTGTAAGTAATTAACAGACATTTAACAGAAGTCTTAATTAAATGTCATACATGGTAATATGTGTTAAGACATTTGCTATTGTGACGACATAGTATATGTTGGTTATATGCATATATTTGTAACAGAAAACAAAGTAGTAAAATAAAATCACAAAAGTTAATGTCCATATATCTCAGCAATCGTATCTCATGAATGTCCTTCGTCAGTCTGCTTGTCTCTCCCCTCAGAGGGTTGAGAGGAGGATGGGGGCAGCAGACACATGTGCTCTGAGGGCTGTGGAATTTAGTATTTCACTTACATTTTCTCTCGTAGCCATCCATATTTTGAACGACGTCATATTCCTTTCTTTACACAAAGGACAGTTCTTGTTGACAGGGTCTAGTGGCGTGAGCATGACAACATCAAGTTCCACAATCTTGTATTAGTCAGTGTAACACATTGATTAATACATTTGATTCTGCATGACAAAGACTCAAGGTCCTGGTTTCACTTGATGAAGACCAGAGATCATGAGATGTTCACTAAAAGAGGGTGGTGTCAGATTGTGTTGTGCATGATCAGGGATAGTAAGTTGTAATTTACTAGACTGGCTTAGGTTTTTCATGCGTTGTGATTTTTTTGCAAGCCACCTTAAATCGAGAAATTGTCATTCAACCATCCATTGGTGACCTGAGTCCGGCAAGGGTTGTGGGACAGAGCAGGTTGCTGGGGAAGGCTTATCAGTCTCTGGACACGCCTGGTTTATGACTTGGAAGCCAAATTTCACAAAAGTCAAATTCTTTCCGGAATAAAGATCCAACAACAGGATCTGTAGCTTGTCAAACGTAAGGTGGATAACAGACTTACTATCAAAAGAATATATTTTTGGTTGATCAAATAACAACTACGGAATATGTCAACAGTTAATAAAGAAATAAACCTAACCCATTGTTCCTTAGCTACCATCAGAAGCGGACATCGGATACATTTACAAGCTATAAACGCGGCATCTCACATGTTAAAATAATGTATGCGTTGGGAAAGTTGGAGTGTGTGGGCGGGAGGTGCGAGCTCCATGGTCTTTGCAAGATGGTGGATGCCAGCCTTGGTACTACACTCTCTGGTAGTTTTTCTGTTTTTGTTTATTTATTCGGTTTTCGACTCTCCCTTGCTGAGCGTTCACCAGGGATGAACTTTTGAACCTCCAACTATCCACTGTTCAAACCTTTTTTTACCCTTTTTCATTGAACCGGAAAGTTTTACTGAGCTATTAGTTGGAGGAGCAGCAGCTCTCCATGAAATTTGCAGGAGACACTGACGGGGGAAATGCGGCGGAGAACTTGTTAAAGTGAGACAGCGCTCCCTGTCAATACTGCCGGGCAAATGCCCGCTCTCTGGCCAACAAGATGTATGAACCACCACCATATGGGCTTTTTCAGATCTGCCACCCTGTGTTTCACTGAAAACTGGCTTGGTGAGCACATCCCGGCTCCCAGGCTACTAAGACTCCCTGCTCATTGTTCTTGGGGACTTTAACACTGCAAACCTCAGTCACGAAACTACTAAAATCCAACCTACAGGCATAAACCAAAATCTTCTAAACCTGTGAGGAGATGGACCAATAAGGCAAACCTGGAACTACAGGCCTGCATTGACTGCGCTGATTGGATTGCCCCCAACTGTTCGTGGATCACAAACCTTCTGACAGAGCAGAGGCAGCAGGTGAGGCTGGGGGAGCATCACATCCAGCACCCTGACAGTCAGCATTGTCCCCCCTGGGGGTGTGTGCTCTCCCCACTGCTCTTCTCCCTCTACACCAACGATTGCAACTCAGGAGTCTGCTAAAGTTTGCAGACGACAAAACGGTCATCGGCCTCATCCGGGATAGTCTGTATACAGACGGGAGGTTGAACAGCTGGCCCTTGGGTGTGGTCAGAAGAAAAAACTAGTTAAAATAAGGTAGATGTATTTATTATTTTACAACACAGGGTTGTAGTAACTTGTAGTTCACTTTATGCTACTCACAAAAGCACATGTGAAATACATATATTATATACAGTAGATGGGTGAATAAATAATTACAGTCATATAAATAAAAAACTTTACATGGTGGAGTGCTCAGGATGAATTAAAGAGTCAGATAATGAGAGTAAGAAGCTGCTCTGAGGTCCGGTGGTACACAAGCAGACACGTATCTCTTGCCAGATGGCAGCAGAGTGAACAGGCTGTGGCTGGGGTAAGTACTGTCTTTTAATTTAATTTCAATAAAATTTGATTATATAGTCCAATATCACAAATCACAATGTGCCTCATAGGACTTTACAATCTGTACAACATACGACAACCCGTGTCCATTGACCCTCAATTCGAACACGGAAAAACTCCCCAAAAATAATCCATTAAACAGGAAAAAAAGGAAGAAACCTCAGGAAGAGCAACAGAGGAAGGATCCCTGTCCCAGGACGGACAGACATGCAATAGATGTCGTCTGTACAGAATAGATTACAACAGAAATCCATAGTACATACAATTATGATGATAAAATGTAGATTGTATAGCATTAATGAAGAGGATGGATCCAGAAGGACAAAGGATCAGCTTCAGGTGATTTTAGTATTCTTTGGACTCTACCCAGGCATCTCACCTCACCAATATCACTGAAGCTTGGTAGATGGGTTCCAATGGTCTTCTGAGTGGCTTAAATCACCCGCAGCGCCCTCCAGTCCCGGGCCGTGCACATCCCATGCCAGTTTGTGATGTTTGCAGTCAGGATGCTTTCTACTACTCCTCTACAAAAGTTAAGAACTTGGCACGAGTATTTTGCCTTCTTAAGTTTCCTTAAGGACCATGACAGGTTCTTTGTGATGCTGATTTCCAGGAACCTAAAACTGTCCACTTGCTCCCCCTCACCTCCACTGATGTAGACAAGGGCGTGTGTCTTAGCCTTCTATTTCCGAAAATTAATAATCAGCTCCTTGGTTTTGCTGACATTGTGCAGCAGGTTGTTCTCTGTGCGTCACTCTGAAAGATTGATTTCCTCCCAATATGAAGTCTCATCATTATTTGAAATCCGGCCAATTTGTAGTGTCGTCCGCAAACTTCACAATTCAGAGTTGTCTCCATGTCGGGGGGTGCGGTCATAGATGTACTGCGAAAACAGTAAGGGGCTGAGAACTGTCTGGGTGTGTTAACCTTGGAGCTTAACATTCTAAAAACTATAGAGATGACAATGGACCTCAGGAGGAGCCCCTCGACCAGCCATAACCATCCTCAATAGCACTCTGTCTGCTGTGGAAACCTTCAGGTTTCTGGGATCCACAGTCTCCCAGGACCTAAAGTGGGTGTCCAAAATCAACACAACTATCAAAAGGGCCCTGCAGCTGGCACAGGAAGTTCAACCTGCTTCAGGAGCTGCTGATCCAGTTCTACTCAGCAATAATCCAGTCTATTCTCTGCACTTCCGTCACTGTCTGGTTCTGATCGGCCACCAAACAGGACAGGAACAGACCACAGCGGACAGTCAGGGCTGCACAGAATGTCATTGGTGCCAACCTGCCCTTCGTTCAGGACTTATACACGTCCAGAGTCAGGGAATGGGCAGGAAACATCACTGCAGATACGTCACACCATGGACACAACCTGTTCCACCTCCTCCCCTCTGGGAGGCGCTGCAGAGCACCGTACGCCAAAATGAACAGTCACAAGAACAGTTTCTACCCACAGGCCGTCACTCAAATGAGCAGTTATCATTAGTAAATGGTAAATGGACTGTACTTGTATAGCGCCATTCTAGTCTTTCTGACCACTCAAAGCGCTTTTACACTACATCACATTCACCCCATTCACACACATTCATACACTGATGGCAGGAGCTAACTGCCCATCAGTACAAATTAAACTAACCAGTCACACTCACTCACACACCGAAGGCGCAGCTTCGGGAGCAGTTCAGGGTTCAGTATCTTGCTCAAGGATACTTCGACACATGGCTGGGGGAAGCCAGGATCGAACCGCCAACCTTCCGATTGGTGGACGACCGCTCTGCCACCAAGCCACAGCCGCCCTACAACACCCTAGTAACACCCTGTAACACCAAAACATCCACTTATTCCATTCTACATTTTATTTTTTACACCTTACCACATGTACATATCATGCACTGTCACTGTCAATATAAAGCCTACACGCTGGACATACATGTATACATATACTGTACATATTTTGCTACTTAATTTTAAATGGACTGTACTTGTATAGCTCCTTTCTAGTCTTCCAACTACTCAAAGTGCTTTCACACTACATTTCACATTCACATACTGATGGCCCATCAGTACATAGGCAATAATTATGCTCACACACCAAAGAAACAGCAATTTGCAATTCAATATTTTGCCATTTCGACACGTGGGTTGGGGGAAGCCATGATTAAACCGCCGACCTTCTGATTGGTGGACGACCCGCTCTTCCACAGTTGCATACGTATATCATTTCAATATTTATTTCTTTGCACTATTTGTATTGGGTACAACTTACAAAAACACTTGACTGTCATTGCTCATTAGTGTTCTTTATTATATACATATATACTCCTATTTTTTCCACATACTTGTGTATATAATAGTCCTGTCTATTCTTTTACCTTCATTTGTTGAGCTTTGGTGTCCTTGTTCTTAGTGGTTATGTCTATTCCTTTGTAAGTACATTGAGAGCAATGAAAAAATCGGAATCAAATGCCTTGCATGTGTGCACATTCTTGGCCAATAAAGCTGCTTCTGATACAGCTAAGCCTTTGATCGGTAGTAATGCCAAAACGTCCACGAAGATAGATTTTTCTGTGTATACCAAGTCACATGTAAAACTGGAAACATTTCTTTTGTCACATGATTTTCAAATGTTAAACTTCAATTTACATATAATTTCATGAGATCTATGCATTTTCAGTCATTTTCTAGCGCTTGTTCGCGGGTGACTGGAGCCTATCCCAGTAGCTTCAGGCCTTGGGTGGGGTACACCCTGGACAGTGGCCAACTCGTCGCAGGGCTGACACATAGACAGACAACCATTCACACTCGCATTCATTCACTAGGGACAACTTAGAGTCACCAATTAACCTAAACATGCATGTCTTTGGACGTGAGAACCCATGGTAACACGGGGAGGACCCAGAGAGATCGCTGGTCCGGGATTCGACCCCACGATCTCCTAATTGGGAGGCGGGGGAGCTAACCGCTCTGCCACCGAGATCTATGCATGTCATTGTCATTTTCACATCAAAGTTTGCATTCCCATGTAAAACTGAAAACACCTGCAAAATAGTGTCACCTGTGAAATGTCTCAGTTTATACATGATGAAAAACTCATCACATGGGAATTGTAAATTGCACGTGCTTTTAATTAGTGAAACTTGAGTTTAACTGACCAGAGAGATGTGTTGTTTCACTTAGGACACATTCTTTTTTACAAGTTGCATTCAAAACATGTCTTTTATCAAACGTCACAAATGTTTTAGTTGACATGCATCAATTTTAATATACACATATCCATGTGCTCAACAGCACAGCTCCGCATTTCGCCTCTAGAGGGCACTTGCACCAGTCAATAGCCTTTCCAACATGCCATTTCCAAATGTGACATTTATTTCACATATGAAATCGCATCACTTGTAAAATGTTTCAATGTAAAAACGAAATTATGATGTATTTTTCACATGTGAATTTTAAGATAAGGATGTTATTTCCAAATGGGAAACTTCACATTTCAGTTCAGATTTTCAGTTTTTTCGTAAGGGATAGGCGCTCCATTCTTTTAAGACCTGTAAAGGGAATCTATGTATTTCAGTGGGAAAGGGTTTTATGTGTGAGGCATGTAGTCTTTGGAGATTTAAAAATTCTTGAGGTCTCTTCCAAATTTAACAACAATGGCAAAACATTTTGCAGGGAAACGGAGTTTCCTCACGACCGATGCTTTTCCTGCCGTGATCTCAGCAATATAATAACCTCCTCATAGGTCGCCATGTATATTTACCGGGTGCAAAATTGGAAACTCTCAGAAGATATGCTAGTGTCCACCAGGGATGAATCGGCCCTGACCTGTTGTGTTATGGAGTGTGGAAGTGACCCAGATGCAGACAGTATAGATGAAGTGCAGGGTTTATTGAACGTCCCAGGAAGCAAAATCCGAAAACCAAACTCAAGGCAGAACTCAAGAAAACCACAGAAATAAATCCATATGTAAGGGAAACAACCAGAGAGAAACAACGCAGGGAAATATCCAAGGAACAAAGTCTGGGCGTAACACGCCCGGGGGGGCAATCCTGAGGTAGTAACGACGAACTGACAAAGACACACAGACCGAATACTCTTAGGGAAGGGGTGAACACAATCAGGGAATCAGGGGAAGGAAGTAAAACAGACAAACACAGGAGGGAACACCTTACCAATATAAAACAGGAAGTCTAAGAACCAAACCTAAAACACAGACTGAACAATCAATTTCAAAATAAGACAAGAACTAATACAATAAACCTACAGATCTAAGGCCGATTAGGGAGAGACAAATAAACCAAAAACACTCCCAAAACCCCAAAACCCTCTATATACCCCAAACCATAACATGATCTGGATATAGTTAGAGGATATAGTTTTTCATCCTCCATGTACAGTTCACAAGCAAGTGCACAGGTAAAAGCGCTTGCCTTACTTACCTTAAAGCATTTTCATGATTTCTTGAAATGGGCATGGCCCTCACCGCTTCAGTTATTCGACTGCTCTGCTCAGGACTCTTCATGTTTTTGGAGGTTATTCATCTCTTACAGAAAGTGCTTTTTTGGATGTGAAGTAAAGTTAGTGTCTTGATGGAAAGATGGTTATACTTGTTATTAAAGTAACCGCAAACTACTTCTAACTGTAGCTGCAGTAAGGTTGTTAGCTGTGCAGCTAGCACTTTTAGCTAGCTGACTCTGCCCAGAATGGGAGCTTGGACCACCGAGGGAGTGTTGGTGTTTACACTGCTTTCACAGGATCTTTGGACTGCCGGGAGGTGCTAATAGTGCAATCTGCTGTTGCACAGCAGTTAGCTGTTACTTTAAAGCTACTGTATCTGTCCATTAGGAAATTGCAGAGGACAACAAAGGGAAAACCGGAAAATATTTTCTCCATAAAATATGATCCAGTTTCCCCAAACTCAGAGTGTTGTGGGGTCTGGGCCTTTGATCAATGTTTTCCCAACCTAATTCTGTTCTCATTTGTGGGCTGATAAACAGTAAATTACTTAAATTTAGTGCCCAATATCGCTATTTTCCAAGCTAAGTTACTCTAACTGTCATATGCCGTCGAGCACACCACCAAGATGATAGGCCCTGTACTTTGTGGGCATGCTGTGTCTGTATCATCAGATGACCGTATAATATGGACATCCATACTGAGCTGAGGTCTGCTAGGGGTGAAATGAGAAATAAACATTTAATATGAAATCCGACATTGTAACATTATATTTGACAGGAAATAAGGGAAAGGTCTCCTTTAAAAATCCTCATAGGTTCGTTTGCACAATCCTTTGTCTATTGCCTCAGTGTTTTCGAACAGTTTCTGCACACAAACTAAAGCTGCCCCTACGTCTCTGTTTTACTCCTCTCTTGGCTAGGGAGGACAGACAGCTTGGATGTGGGGTATGTGGTGGTTGGTGGAGGGTGACTGTCTGTTTCTTTCTCCCTGCCGTATGGATACACAGACTGTAAACAAGTCCTCACTGTGTGTTGTCTGTGCCTGCGAGAGTACACACACGAGCAGGCACAGACACACACTCCGGTTAGCTGTAACATGGCCCTTTGGCCTCTGTTCTACCACAACAAGCCACATTAGCTCTGCTGCTTTGGCTCTGACCCCCCCATCCCCACTCACAGGCTCTTTAGTAGTCCCTTCTCAAACAGCTCAGTGGTCCAATAGCTAGTCCATGCTACAGCAACGAAGGTGTGCTTGGCCCCTGAGACGGAGTGTGTGAAAACTAGTTGGCTATGCTGGTGTTAGCTGATGGGGTTGCAACTTGTGACTCTGGGCTGCACACACCATGTTTGACTGTCAAACCAGCAGTGACAGCTGCGTAAACATGCCCCCTTCTGGCTTCAAGTCTGTCCATGTGCTGTCCTGGGTGTTGTAACCACAATTAGACAGCCAGAAAAAGTGCATTCACAGGCTGTATGAGTCACCATCTAGCCTTTAAACTCCCGATATTTAACAGTGGCTTGAAGATCTGGCAGACATCCAACATTATCAGTTTTAACATCTATGTCCACGGTTTTGAAGAACCCTTTAGGTTATCACTTTAAAAATTATGTCCAATGCTTTTGAAGGATGGTGTTTGATCAAGTTAACGGATGTTTGGTCCAACACGGTTTTTTCTTGTTTCAGTCTGGCTTTACCGCAGCAAATTCCACAGACATGTTTTATTTCTTTCTTTTTCTGTTTAGTCAGACCAAACCTTGATCGAGGAAATCATGTTGGTGTGGTTTTGCTTGATTTGCAGAAAGCTTACTGTGACACATGTGGTGGTCAAGGTTATGGCGTAGGAGCTTCAACATACTGCTGTGAATTGGAGAACTTTTATCTCACAAAAAGAAATATGTCAGTCTATGTCACCTAGATATTATGTTTATATTCTACTAATTTACTTAGCCAAGTACATTTAAAAATCACATAAAGGGTCAGCACTCTATTATAACAGAATACACACCAATATAATAAAGCAAAGTATGGATCTCATTTTATGAATTTGTCGCTTGGGGATCATACCACTTAACCACTGAGCCTAATTTCTCCTCTAGACCTGTAGGAATGCTTCGATCTGACCCAAACAGTAAGTCATGCTAGCCTGTCTCCTCTGTAGTCCTATACTGTACCTCTCCATGCAGCTGACGTAACATTGGCTGGGCTTCTATGTGTACCATTAGCATTGTATCTTGGCTCTGCCTTGTCCTCCAGCTCTGTTGGCTCAGATGGAGGCACAGTGATGGCTGTGGTAATGAACCCTCGCTGGCTCCTAACCTCTCCCATATTAGTTGGGCAAACACAGGGAGTCTTTTGGCTGCACCCACCACAGTCTCCTAACAAGCTGCAGTGATGCCCCCCCTGGCAGCCAGCCACAAAGCACTAGACCCACAAATGTCTGCAGCAGGCACTGCAACGTGTTTATCCACTGTTTGAGAGATTGCATTTTCCTCTCTCTGCTCGAGGCCATATACTGTATATTTATGCATTGGTTTATCTAACATGCTTGTTTGAAACAGTAAACTTGATATACCAAACCCCACCTCCTGTCGCCCACATCATGTTGTCTGTAGCCCTCTTCGGCTCTCGCCTGTGTTTCCTGGCCTCTGGCCAGTACTGAGTGTCATTTTTCTGCTGTTACAAGCCCCTGTTGCCCCAGCCACCTAAAGCCCTGTCCTAACTCTGTCTCTTCATTGCACCTCTTCACCCCCAGATGCATTTTGGTCATTTTCTGTGGGGGTTTTTTGGCAGCAGCTCAGTGAGCCGTCACAGCCATTTACCGGCTGGGCGCTTCCAGGCTCACCGGTGTTGTTTATCCTATTGCCAAATTCTGGCACACTGGACACACACTCCTACTCCTCCTCAGCCTGTATAACGGATGCACCAACGACTGAAAGACTTAGCATGCTGTAGTTTTATATTCAAAAGTATACACCTGAAGATGTCCAACATTAAAACGTGACCAAAATCTATTAATTACAGTGGAATCACCACTATGAGTGGTGGTTTCCTCGCAAGCACAAAATAAATGAGTTCTGCTTTGGTGAACTTTGACATGCACATTTGCAATACTGACCAATAGCAAAGCTATTCGTCAATGCAAAAGATCTCCAAAATGAACAAAGCTATCATTTTGTGGTGTTCCACATGGTTCCATACTTGACCCACTCCTTTTTCATTATACTTGCTTCTACTCTGCCAAATAATTTGACTGCATGGCGTAACATTTCATAGCTATGCAGAGGACACACAACTGTCACTAGTGCCTACAGACTCCAAAAGTCAAAATAGTTTAACAGACTGCTTCAAAATAATTACAATTTGGATGTATATCAGCTATTTGAAATTAAACAAGGACATTTTTTTTATTATATTTTAACCTTATGAAGTGTATATGTTAGCAGCAGGTGCCTATTTACACATCCAGCAGACACAGAACAACATTATTATTCATTTGGAATGATGTTTGTGTCCACCTGATGGATGTAAATCCAATATCGACTCTCTTTTATCTCTGTTTTGGACTCTGGCTGCTACATGCTCCACTATTTCCACTAGCTAATCACTAACTGTGTCTGTCTGCTGTTTGGTGCTGAGCAGGTAGAGTACAGTGGGTTTATTAGTGCTAATGGATACTAGGCCGATGAGGTTGGGGTTGCAGTCCATCCATCCATCTTCTTCCACTTACCTGGGGCAAGGTCACGGAGGCAGCAGTCTGAGCAGAGACGCCCAGACTTCCCTCTCCCCAGATACGTCCTCCAGCTATTCTGGGGGAATATCGAGGCGTTCCCAGGCCAGCCGAGAGACACAGTCCCTCCAGCAGGTATTCCCCGGGGCCTCCTTCTGGTTGGACATGCCCGGAATACCTCCCCAGGGTGGCGTCCAGGAGGCATACGGGACAGATGCCCTAGCCACCTCAGCCGGCTCCTCGATTCGGCCGCCTGATCTTGTCCTTTCGGTCATGACCCAAAGCATGACCATGGGTGACCATATGGTTGCAGTCTATAAAATCAAAACAATAAGTTAAAAAAAGCTAAAAAACTGAAGTGTTTTATTTTCTGAGTTTATCAGTACAAGCGACCCCTTTCACATTATATGTAGTCATTTAATCCATTGTTAATATAAACATATTCATTAGTCCTCTCCCTCTCCATCCGTATGCATTCTCATTCCATAAATGCCTCTTACTAACTCAACTTCTTCTCTCTCCCGTAGTTTTGTGCTTTCTCGTCCCTCTCTTCTCTCTTACTGTCATTTTCAGCAGGTATTTTTGCCTCCGGAGATGTGGAATCTGGATCTGTGTTTGCTGGGGCAGTGCTGCTGTGTCTATGGTGAAGGGGGTGGTGGCTCGGGTCCTGCTTGTTGTCCGTCTGGATCCATCCTCCTTAAATTATATATACTACAATTTCATCATAATTGTATGCAGTATGATTTTCTGTTGTGAATCTATCCTGTACATACGACATTGTCTGTCCGTCTTGAGAGAGAGATCCCTCCTCTGTTGCTCTTGCTGAGGTTTCTATCATTTTTTTTCCCTGTTAAAAGGCAGTTTTTTTGGGTAATTTTTCCTTATTTGAATCAAGGGTCTAATAACAGAGGGTGTCGTATGTTGTACAGATTGTAAAGCCTTTTGAGGCATAATTATGATTTGTGATATTGGGCTATACAAATAAAATTGAATTGAAATTGAATTGAATAGTGCAAATTTAAATAGAATCTTATAAGCATTTTTTTGATAGACATTTAGTTATATAAACAGACTTTATTCAGGTTTACAATTTCCAGGTTACCAGTGTTGCTTATTTCACAATAAATACTGTATATTCAAACACACTCGACCATATATATCACATTAGAGGTCAACAACATTGACTGATCCAAATGTATTTGACTAAATCTATCTATCCTAATTAATACAGATAAAAGACAACAGAGCAGTATGGTGTTGGCATGCGCAGAAAAGCTCCATGGGTTTCATCTGAATGATGAATGGACCACATCAGACGGGATCATAAACACAACACTGTCAGGGATGCCATCTGTACTTGTTGTCCTCCAGACCACACAGACAGACAGCTAGACAGACAATAACACGTATGGAGAGACACCTGGCTCTGATAACAACGGGAATATGAAGCACTTTCTCCATTTGTCTTCATACCATGAGGGCTAAAGCAGTATGCAACATAGCTGCAAACATAACCTCCACACACACACACTCACCCTTAAATACTCACTTAAGTCAGAGGGAGAAGATAGATAATTGGATAATGCTGACTTGAAAAAAAAAATCGTTTTCTCATCTATTATACCAATTCTGTGAGACAGGCCTTGGCCAAATGACGGTAACTCATAACCTTATACTATATTTTAAAACCTTGCCTTCTCGGCAATTAAAGGCTGTAACTCATCAAATCTCTGATTAATCTTTGAATCAGAACTCTGCCTTTAGATAATTAGTGGTAATCTGATACTCCCACTGTGTTGTGATTCTGTCTCTCCCTCCGCTGACGTAGCCGTCACAGGTAATTGATGAAATTAATTGATCAAATGAATCAACGATGGAAGGAGAACATTCATCAGTCTCCCAGTGTTAATCTGCTGGGCCATCTCTCATCCTTCTCCTGCTGCTTATTGGTTGCATTGATGTCTGTGTTTTTAGAGGACGCCCGGCTGCTGTGATCAATGGGCAGCATTGTGTCCACAGCATCGGACCTGAGAAGGTGATTATGCACATCATAGATTTTCCATATTCCTAAAGGTGTCTAAATTAAACACAGATGACCTTACTTTGCTATTGGAAATCATTGGCTCTCTGTAATGTCTCCGGCAGACTTTATTTTGCCTTAAGGACAACATGCCCTGAAGTATTTGTGTTCACAGATTCATAAAAAGAATGACGTAGCCGAAACCCATGAGAGCTCTGTTCTTATTTTGTCCTGTAACAACAGTGGATCAAGCAGGAGGCTTAAAAGGTGGAATGTAAAGATATTAGTCTTGTCATTTCATGAGTGTACTTCAGTTTTTATCAGCACTTAATGGCAAAAGTGACTTATCAGGTGGTTAAAGTTAAGGCTGTGTGTATCTGTTATTTTTACAACAAAGGAATCCACTGATTATTCTGATTCAAGGAAAAGACTGATGCTATTCTATATATAAATATTTTTATTGTAAATGAATCCCATAAAAAGACCAAAATCAAAAATGTGTTAATCCATCTCTCAATACTTTTACATTGAAGATGTTAATATTTGAAAATAGACCACAAATGTATCATTTTATTTTTAGAATATGCTCAGTTATCAAAAACTAAAACAGCAGGAGACATTTCTCACAGCGGTTGCTGCTCAAGCCCTAATAATAATAATAATTTCTTTGAATTTCATCCCCGATTCTTGGTGCTCGGGTCCTAATTAATACAGCTTCTCGGGGCACCACTCTTAAAGAAGAGAAATTATATCCGATTAATTCACTGAGTCTCATAAAATATGCTAAACTATTCATTTGGAAATGATTAATAATTAAATTAATAACTATAACCAAAACTACCATTAATAGCAAGTAGGTTGAAGGATATGGAGTTCAACATAGAAGAGGTTGGCAGCATATTCACTCTCAACCTGCATAATTGTCCACAAGCATTTATTAAAAGATAATTAAAACAAAAACCCACAATTAATCTAACTAAAATGTACACACAAATGTACTAATGAGTGTGTGTGTGTGTGTGTGTATATGTGTGGTGGGGGAATGAAAATGGCTGCTTGAATTCAAAATGGCAACAGAGGCCGCATGTCATTGGACAAAGGAAAGCTAATTCAAAGTGGCGGCTGAGGCCATGTTTGTGGCTATAATGTGGCTATAATGTTGAAACGTAAACCACTGGGCAATTAAAATGTATGCTAGATTTACATAAAAGTATGTTGGATTCTTTGTAGTATTCTGCAGGCTATCATATAAATAATACAAAGTGTTCAGCTATACCTCTGGTTACTTCAGAGTCCAATATTTTGTTTCCCTGGCCATCAGTGAGGATGAATAAGTCCTCAGATTCAAGGGCATCAATAGCTGCATTTTGACCAAAAGTAAGAACCTATTTTTAAGAACTAAAAAGTTCCTTCAGACCATTGTTGTGTGTGAAAAGATTAGGCAAATTACACCCATTATTTTAACCTATGCACCTCTCACCTGTCTTAAATATGGTAAATGGACTGTACTTGTATAGCGCCTTTGTAGTCTTTGGACTACTCAAAGCACCCATCTGTACAAAGTAAACTAACCATTCAGACACCGAAGGCAGGGACCTCAGGAGAAATTTTGGGGTTCAGCATCTTGCTCAAGATACTGAGTTTACTGGTGTATAATGGTGAACTTGAGAGCCACTACTTTCTCAGAGCATTGTAAATATTAGAATATGGTAACACAGGCATAAGCATTATCTGTCTTTTTACATATATATATATATATACTTCAGAAACAAGAACAGCCACTACACACACATTTAGTTTCACAACTATTTATTATCTGCAGAAATATAAATGTGCAAAATACAGCGTTTGTGTGCATCAGCAAGAGAAATGGGATGAGGGCTGTTGGTGGAGTAAACACACTAGTCTCTGCAGCCTGCAGTTCATTGAACCTGCACGTTTCATCCGAAAAACACTGTGAGAAAAATAAATGTTGTGTCCCTCGCGGCGATCTGTGTGGGTTGCTCTGGGAATACGAGGTCCGGGGCCCTCTGCTAAGGGCTGTCCGGTCCCTATATGACCGGAGCAGGAGTTTGGTTCACATTGCCGGCAGTAAGTCAGACTTGTACATGTTGGACTCCGGCAGGGCTGCCCTTTGTCACCGGTCCTGTTCATTATTTTTATGGACAGGAATTCTAGGCGCAGCCAGGGGCTGGAGGGAGCACAGTTTGGGGACCACAGGATCTCGATTCTGCTTTTTGCAGATGATGCTGTCCTGTTGGCTTCATCAAACCAGGACCTTCAGCGTGCACTGGGACGGTTTGCAGCTGAATGTGGAGCAGCTGGGACGAGAATCAGCACCTCCAAGTCATGGCCACGGTTCTCATCCGGAAAAGGTTGGCTTATCCCGTTCATAAGATGCATCAACTCTCAATAGTTAAGATTCTGTTAATTGCTCTTGTTTCTCACATGTTGATTGTTTTCTTTTAATTCCGCTGTTGGAAAGCTCCTGCCTCAAGTGGAGGAGTTAAAGTATCTTGGGGTCTTGTTCACGAGTGAGGGAAGTATGGAACGAGAGATCGACAGGTAGATCGGTGTATCTTCCGTAGTGATGCAGTCGATATACCGGTCTGTTGTGGTAAAGAAAGAGCTGCGCTGCAAAGCGAAGCTCTCTATTTACCAGTCGATCTACGTTCCTAATCTCACCTATAGTTATGAGCTTTGAGTCATGAACAAAAGGACAAGATCCCGGATAAAGGGTGGCTGAAATGAGTTTCCTCCATAGGGCGGCTGTGTGAGGAGCTCGGTCACCCGGGAGAAACTCAGAGTACAACCGCTGCTCCTCTACATCGAGAGGAGTCAGCTGTGGTGGCTCGGGCATCTCTCCTGAACACCTCCCTGGGCAGGTGTTCAGGGCATGTCCAACAGATAGGAGGCCCCGGGGAAGACCTAGGACATGCTGGAGGGACTATGTCTCTCAGCTGGCCTGGGAACGCGTCAGTATTCCCCCGGAAGAGCTGGAGGAAGTGTCTAAGGAAAGGGAAGTCTGGGCATCTCTGCTTAGACTGCTGCCCTCACTACCCGGCCCCTGGATAAGCGAATTATAGGCCCCAGTGCAAATAGTCACATGTTGAATTCCAAAATCAGTGGAAGTAACAGCAGGTAACATTTTGCATTAAATCGTCTATATTTGAATACTAGGTCTACAATGACAGGAGTAGAAATTGACAAGGTTAAAATTATTTATTTATTTTTTACTGTAAAAAGAACATTGTTGAGATTAAATAGCATATAATTTGCTTGTTGTATATTTTGCTTGTTTTTCAGTCTACTAGAAGATACTAGCCTCAGTGTTTTGGATAGATTTGAAGATATGGTCCTGGCAGCCCAGGGAATGCAAGAAGTGGCCACTACAATGAAGGAACTGAAGGAGTATACACATTCCAACCGAGGCCCGAGCAGCAGAAGAGATGATTTTGCCTGTTTTGTCTGCAGAAGTCATTTATTTAAAATATAATTTTCTTTAAAATACGTAAACTTTGCAATATCTTATTTATCAATGACTGATAATTGCTGATCATTTTCAGGTGGATGGAAAATCCCAGGTCATTTTTTCTAAACAACCACAAATATACAATAAATAAAATGGTGGTACCATTTTTGTACCAGTTTTGTCTACTTAATGCAGATATCAGTACAACTAATTTACCCCTTTCCATGAAGAAAATAGACCTCATTATTATAATGATCAAATACTGTAGTTTTTAAAATTGTTTTCTGAATCAAATATGTGGGTCCAATGGTTGAGCCCATGGTTTCTCCATAGTTTCTCCATGGACTTACTGCAGGAGCTTCATTGGGGAGTGGCAGAAAAAGTCTGCCTTTTGCCCAAAATGTCGAGCTTATGGTTTGATGACAACACACAAAGATTCACTGGATTCTCGGATGCATTGACTGCACTGGGAAACATACTCTGGCAGTCATATTGTACAGTAGATGTGCACAATTTCATAGTTTTACCATTCTTTTTTTTCTGTTTCTCTTTGAATAACATTTCAAGTCTACAGTTAAAGCACACTCTTTGATGTGAGTACTTTTATTGGGGTTTTTTAACCCACATTTCAATGCTGTGAAAGCTCTATGTTACAAGCTTAAACTTGCACTATTTTTATGTTGTATATTTGTTAGGATTTAAAGTTAACATAAAACATATTTCTGGCAATACTGGTGCAATACGTTTTTAATATGTAAGATTTTATTTCACCTAAAAAAATTTAAAACAACAGAGTTTAAAGCAATAAAAGTTTATTTGCTAAATTTAGTAATTTTGTCCTCCATGTTGATGACTTCTTGGTATAGGCAGGTGTACCAGGGCCTGTTTCAATGGGTTGAAAAGCTCACACCTCGGAGATTCTGTTGACCACAAAAAAGATATTACTCTCGATGAAACGTCAATATACATAGCACCGAAAAGATTATGGCAATAAGACTGTTTCTGACAATTCATCTGTAAACATTCTCATAAATCACAACGTTGTATTTTCACTGGCATGGTTTGGCATCTTTTTTTTCTGCAGTAGCCATCAGCTGCCAAGACGTGTCCCTCTGAACATCCCACACTTCTCATTTTGCTCAAGGTGAAGTTTATGGCCCATATATTCAGCGTGATAAGGCACTGGATTTAGATTATGGGCACCATGAAGAAAATGATTAATGCAGGCTCCCATCTTTTTCACATTAACCCACAATATTCATAAAATGTTTTCAAAAAAGGAAATTCTTATATGCATGAGCTGGTTATAGGCTAATATTCTAGTTCAACTCCTAAATATATCTAAGCTATTTCTATAGGTGATGTACATCAAGATGGTTATTCAATCAATCAATCAATAAAATTTTATTTATACAGCGCTTTACAACAACCAAAAGGAGCACAAAGTGCTTTCCAGTAAAAACAACAATAGACAATAAAATATAACATAGTTGTACAAAACAAATAACAGTCAAGTCCAAGGCTACATGTTAAAAGCTTGTAGAAATAGATGAGTTTTCAACTGCGATTTAAAAACACTCAATGCAGTGATGTTTCGTAGGTGTGCTGGAAATGCATTCCACAGCATCGGTCCCTGGACGGCAAATGACCGGGCTCCAAACGTTTTATACTTAAACTTAGGAGTAACTAACGAAGTATATTCAGAGGAGCGGAGAGTTCTGGCTGGCTGGTAGACCGTTATTAATTCGGCGAGGTAGGCCGGGGCCAGACCATAGATGGCCTTGAACACAAACAGGAGGACCTTGTACTCCACCCTAAGCCGCACTGGGAGCCAGTGAAGCGAGCGGAGAACAGGGGTGATGTGCGAAGGTTTGGGGGTGTTGGAGAGTAGACGTGTTGCCACGTTTTGTACCAACTGAAGCTGACTAAGGAGTGATAGATTTAGTCCAGTGTAGAGGGCATTGCAGTAGTCTATCCTCAAGCTGATGAATGCATGAATTGCTTTTTCAAGGTCAGCTCAGGACAAGAATGATTTAACCTTACTGAGCAGTCTTAGCTGGTAAAAGCTCGCCTTCACTACTGCAGCGATCTATTTATTATACTGTACATTTTTGTCAAAAATAACACCCAAGTTACGCACAGTGGGAGACAACTGAGGTGTGAGAAGACCAAAATTAAAAGAACTGCTGGATGAATCCGGGCTGAACAGGATGTACTCAGTTTTTTCTTCATTCAAATGAAGGAAATTCTGGTTTAATGTCCTGAAGACAATTATGAAGAGGGTCCAATGCCAAACGAACACTCAGAATTACGGGAAGATAGAGGTCTGGAGGTCGTCAGCATAGAAATGAAATTGAACGTTATGTTTGGAGATGAGTTGACCAAGTGGCAGCATATAGAGTGAGAACAGAATAGGACCGAGGATTGAGCCTTGGGGCACGCCAGATGACATAGGGGCAACCGAGGAGGAAACATCATTAATCATTACTGAGAAAGTTCTGTTAATGAGGTATGAAAAGAACCTATTTATCATCGTACCCTGCAGACCAGCAACATGTTGAAGATGAGATATGAGGATGGCATGATCCACAGTGTCAAATGCAGCGGTAAGGTCCAGTAACACTAAAACCACAGAGCTTTAACTATCCAGGGCTCCAAGAATGTCATTATGGACCCTCAGTAACGCTGATTCAGTGCTATGTCTAGACCTGAACCCGGACTGAAATGTATCACCAATGGCGTGCAATTGAAGATGAGCCTGGAGCTGGGTGAAAACAAGCTTCTCCATCAACGTAGACAGAAATGACAGGTGAGACATAGGGCGAAAGTTAGACAGTATGGAGGGATTAAGGTTGGGTTTCTTGAGCAACGATCTAACAATGGTGTGTTTGAGAGCAGTAGAAACAGTACCCAAACTAAGACAGCTGTTTATGAAGGAGACAAGGCAGGGACCTATGATGTCAACTGCATCCTTCAAAATCCTTGCAGGAACAGTGTCTAGAGGCAGGTGGTAGACTTCAACTCATGGACAGCTTTTTTGAAGTCCACAAGAGTAATCTCATCAAAGTTCTCTAACACACATTCAAATCAATTCAATTCAATTTTATTTATATAGCCCAGTATCACAAATCACATTTGCCTCAAATGGCTTCACAATCTGTAACATACGACACCCTCTGTCCTTAGACCCTCGATTCGATTAAGGAAAATCTACCCAAAAAAAACATTTTAACAGGGGAAAAAATGATAGGAACCTCAGGAAGAGCAACAGAGGAGGGATCCCTCTCCCAGGACGGACAGACATGCAATAGATGTCGTGAGTACAGAATAGATTTATAGCATCAAAACTATAACATATACAGCCATGATGGCAAAATTGTTGTATATATATATATATATTATTATGTTAGAAATTATTAGGTGGTAAGACATAAGGGAAGATGATGGGTCCAGACGGAAAACCGAGCAGCTCCAACGAGCAAGACCTGAGCCACTCGTCCCCTGCACCATAGACACAGCAACACTGCCCCAGCAGGTCGCCATAGTCACAGATCCAGATACATCTCCGGACACTGAAATACCTGCTGAAAGTGACCGTAAGAAAGAAGAGACGGACGACAAAGCACAAAACTCCGGGAGAGGGAAGAAGTCAAGTTAGTGACATGCATTTATGGGATGAGAATGCATACGGATGGAGAGGAGGACAGAGGTGAAGAGAGAGAGGTGCATCATGGGAAGTCCCCCGACAGTCTAGGCCTATAGCAGCATAACTAAGGGATGGTTCAGGACTCTCCTGAGCCAGCCCTAACTATAAGCTTTATCAAAGAGAAAAGTCTTTAGCCTATTCTTAAATGTGGATATGGTGTCTGCCTCCCGAACCCGAACTTGGATCTGATTCCACAGAAGAGGAGCTTGATAGCTAAAGGCTTTGGCTCCCATTCTACTTTTGGAGACTCTAGGAACCACAAGAAACCCTGCATTCTGAGAGCGCAGTGTTCTAGTGGGGTAATAAGGCACTATGAGCTCTGTAAGATATGACGGTGCCTGACCATTAAGAGCTTTATAGGTGAGGAGAAGGATTTTAAATTCTATTCTGGATTTCACAGGGAGCCAGTGCAGAGAAGATAATATTGGAGAAATATGATCTCTTTTCCTAGTTCCTGTCAGTACATGTGCTGCAGCGTTCTGAATCAACTGGAGAATCTTAAGGGACTTTTTCGGGCTGCCTGATAATATGGAATTGCAGTAATCCAGCCTTGAAGTAACAAATGCATGGATTAATTAAGATAACTCCTAGGTTCCTCACAGAGGTGCTGGAGGCCAGGGCAGTGCCCTCTAGAGCAATTATATCTGCCGACAGTGAGTCTCGGAGGTGTTCGGGGCCAAGAACAATAACTTCAGTTTTGTCCGAGTTTAAAGCATTGTGCCGCACGAGAAGACATAGCAACAGTAGATACTTGAGTAATGGTTTCCCTAACAGCCAGAACGTTGTCCAAAAAATATTGTTTGAATGCATTGCATGTATTTTCAGAAACATCATTCAAGGCAGCAAAAACCGGATTTATGACAGAATTAATAGTACTAAATAAAATTCCAGGGCGGTGGCTGTTTTTGTTGATGAGAATGGAGAGGTACTGTTCTTTAGCTTTCTTCAGTGCTCTCTGATAGGTGGCCAGACTGTCTCTAAACATCTCCAGTGATACATGCAGCCTGTCTTTCTTCCATTTACGCTCAGCCTGTCTACACCGGCGCTTGAGGGTTGTATCATTGAGCCAGGGGTCCAATGGACCGTTTATCGACTTACCAACCATAATCTGGGAGCAGATGGTGTGAAAGGAGGAGAGGAAAAGGTCCGGACAAACAGGCGATGCTAATTCAGTAGAAGCGAGATCTGAAACAGAGAAGGAAGTAACAGAATCATCAACAGTAGAAGAAGTAATAATGCGACGACGATGAGGGAAAATAGCCGTTGGTGCTGGCGAAACAGCACAAATGTCAAACTGTATGAGAGAGTTGTCAGAGATGGGAAAATCCATGACCTCACAAGTTGACACAATCACCCCCCAAGAGGTGACCCCAAGGTCAAGAGCGTGACCTAACCTATGGGTGGGACGGGATATGGATTGAACCAGATCTAATGATTGCAAAAGTGCTTTAAAATCATTAGCAGGTTTATCAGAGGGGCAGCAATCATGAATGTTAAAATCACCACAGATTAGAATGTTATCAAACTTTGCCAAAAACTCTGTGAGGAACTCTGAGAACTCAATTAAGAACACCTTGTTTAATTTGGGAGGCCGATAAATTACTGCATTATAATTAGCCTACATACATTTGCAAAATGTTGGGCTCTCTCCTTTCCCTCCTCTCTCCTTCTGTTGCTTTCTGCAGGTATTTCTGCCTCCTGAGCTGCAGAGTCTGGATCTATGTTTCTGGACCACCTACTGCCCCCATGTTCCTGCTCAAAATGCGCTACTACAATTATTATTATTATTATTATTATTATTATTATTATTGCTATAATTATTATGATCTCGTTAGCCTGTTAAAAGGAAGTTCTTCCTTGCCTCTGTCATGAAGTGCTCGCTGATGGTGGGAATTGTTGGGTCTCTGTAAATAAAGAGCATGGTCTAAACCTGGTTAATGAAAAGTGCCCTGAGATAACTTCTGTTATGATTTGGTGCTATATAAATAAAAGTGAATTGAATAACATAACTTATTGTTTCATTGAATTCTTTGCATAATACTTACCTGATGTCGGAATTCATGGTATGGCTGATTAAGCTCAGTTAGGATTTTTACAATGCGAAAATCTCCTGCACACACTCCCATTGAAGACAGATAGCCAGTCATGAACTTGCGGCCATAAGATAGGCCCTTCTGTAATACCTTTAAAATATAGTAAAATATAGCTTTTCTCTAAGAACTTTTAAAAGAATATTCTAACACTCATTTCAGAGCATTTCTGGATACCCATCTGCTGCAGCCTGGTGGAAACCTCTGCTTTTGTCTTTCCAGTGTCAAACAAGCCTTTAATCAGCATATGGTCCCAGTGCGGCCATAGTGTCGATACCAATTTACTCACAAAAATACTGATTAATTTACTTACCATTGACTTAGCATGAATCTGGTTTTTCCGGCTTTCTTTCACACTGAAGTGTTGGAAAATTTGCTGCAAGCGTATCAAGTGCAACACACAAGTATTTCAATAACTTTGTTCTGTTGCTGTCTGTTTGTTTTCTCATACATTTTTTTGTGTGCATTTATTCTGTTTTGTACTCTGGACATTGAGTTTAAAATAAAGGCTGAATGAATTAATGTATAGTTTGCATGCAAGACCCTTTGTCTGTATGAAATATCACTACCATCAACTCAGTATATGGCTACCAAAATAACCCAATAGTGAAAATTCAGATACAGTAAACCTCAGAAAAACAAATCAGTACATGTATACTGACAAACCAAACAGTCCTGTGCTTAGCCAAGCTATGCGAAGCTGTATAATGCCCAGGTACGTTACCAGTCTGTAAAGGAAGAAGACAGCCGCAGCTGTCACAGCCGCAGTACTGAATCCTTGGAGAAAAGAGGGAGAGCGTCACTAGTCAAAAGTCTCACTTGCCAATGGTAACAGGAAGCTAGGTCCGTGGAGGGAGTTCACACCTAGGTATGAATACCTGGAGGATTGTGGGAAACTGAGTTCAATGGCTCATTTTCATAAAAAGTTAAAGTCACACAAATGAACCAATTCGTCTGTGGATTCCCTATGGTCCCAACACCACCGTTCCGCCTGCTCTGTGAAATGTCTCCGAGAGGGGCATGGACCGAAGGACTCTCCCCAGACACTTCCTCCAGCTCTTCTGGGGGAATACCCAGGCATTCCCAGGCCAGCCGAGAGGGGCCTCCTCCCGGTTGGATATGCCCAGAACACCTCCCCAGGGAGGTGTCCAGGAGGCATCCGGAACAGATGCCCAAGCCACCTCAGCTGACTCCTCTTGATGTGGAGGAGCAGCGGCTCTACTCTGAGCTCCTCCCGAGTGATCAAGCTCCTTACCCTATCTCTAAGGGAGTGCCCAGCCACCCTACGGAGACCCCAAGATACTTCAACTCCTCCACTTGAGGCAGGAGCTCTCCACCAACCTGAAGGGGACAAGCCACCCTTTTCCGGCTGAGAACCATGGACTCGGACTTTGAGGTGCTGATTCTCATCCCTGCCGCTTCACACTTGGTTGCAAACCATCCCAGTGCACACTGAAGGTCCTGATATGATGAAGCCAACAGGACAGCATCGTCTGCAAAAAGCAGAGACGAGATCCTGTGGTCCCCAGACTGGACTCCCTCCGGCCCCCGACTGCGCCTAGAAATCCTTTCCATATAAATAATGAACAGGACCGGTGACAAAGGGCAGCCCTGCTGGAGTCCAACATTCACCAGGAACAAGTCTGACTTACTGCCGGCGATGCGAATCAAACTCTTGCTCCGGTCATATAGGACAGCCCTTAGCAGAGGGCCCCGGACCCCATACTCCCAGAGCACCCTCCACAGGGGGACAGAGTCGAATGCCTTCTCCAGATCCACAAAGCACATGTGGACTGGTTGTGCAAACTCCCATGAACCCTTCAGCAACCTGGCGAGGATATAGAGATGGTCCAGTGTTCCACGACCTGTGCGCTCCTTAACTGTTAAAATTTTCTTTCATGGTATGCCACCGGACAGTAAATGATGAAGTTCAAGTACACCATCCTTCTCTGTGGCTATCCATCTGTCACTTGAAAGATCGCAGAGATGGCAGAGAGATGCGAGGCACCTCCACCAAGGCAAGTGGAGGGGCCTGGAGAGCCAACTCCTCAGACTGAAGGGACAGTATAATGATGGCAATAGAAAACATTAGTCCTACTGGGGGGCAGTCAGCCACTGTGTTGTGGAAGCCACTTCGAGCAGTGTTTCGTAACCCCTTATCCATGGACCTGTGCCGGTCCCTGGCTAAACTCATACTGATTATACTAAACTTAGCTATATATTTTTAGTAGTCTAAACAGTCAAAGGACAGCACATGCAGATTGCCAGTTCCTTGCGCATTAAAATGAAAAGTGACCTGCATATATAGTGCTATGTTTGGCTTTTTCATATTTGGCTTATGGACAGTAGGAGGGGTGCATTTGATATAGTTTATGTTGCTTCATTTAGCTGAAGTCAGCTAGAACTTAATGAGCTGCATTTATTTCTAGTTTAAATTAAATAATATTAATTAAAAAAACATTTATTATTATGATTTACTTATAAATATGTATATAATTTTGGAGGGGGTATTTTTCATTCCAGTTTGAGTGTAGTACAATTTGTAAATGTGAAATATTGAAGCCAGATAGCTTATTGTTTTTTGCTTGGAAAATATAATTATTGTCCATCACTCTGATGTTCCTCGTTGTTGAATAAAGACATTTCTCTGAAATCAAGACGATGTATTTCTTTTCTGCAGCAATAAATACAAGGTCACACATCTGTTTCATTTTATGCATGAGAACAGTTGCTTATGACGCCCCGCCCCTTGGGGGACCCCAACAGCGTGATTTGCATGATATGGAAAGGCTGGCTCTGATGCTGAGGGAACATGGGGCTGAGGGAACATAGGGCCTAATTTGGATGGAGAAAGAAATTAATGAGGGAACATAGGGCTGACCCCGTTAAGAACTAAACTCAAGACTCTGTCAAAATGAAGCATAATAAAAGGTAAAAGATCAGAGAATTCCTGAATAAAACCAGAGTTCGATTTTGGGGGTTTAAAATTAAAGATTAAAACACAAAGTAGTGGGGCCTAGCCATTTATCATAAAATCAAGTGATTCAAATCAGATGTTTCCAAGTAGGTACAGGGAACATTGAAAAATTATCTCTGCGAATCACATCCAGGTCAACTCCACGACCTCCACGAACATAGTCACCTGACCACTTGACCACTTCGTAGTAAGCAAAAGGAATCTAACTGCTTTGATACAATGAAGCCATTGCAGAAAAATGATTTATTTGCCAGTGATCTGACATTCAACAACCCAAACAGTACTGAATTGTGAGATGGAGATGGAACAGACCGGCCAAGGAGGAAGCAACGTTGACAGCGATAAACAAAACCAGCACCAGCAGGACTTGCACTTTCTAGGACAGGGCTGTGAAATACTGATCCAGGATGCTAGGCTTGCTGGGCAAACCATCTATCAAGGCTAAAAGCAAGATAACAACACATCTTGTTCCCCAGGCTTTTAACTGTGAAGGCTAGAGACTCAAGTTCATAATGCAGCTTAATGGATTGCCTGGACATGACGTCATTTGTGCCATGGTGGACTATCACATTGGACAGAGGGTTGGATGTCAAGAAGAGCTGGAATAAGTTCTGCAAAACCCTCCTTAAGGGCAGGAGGTGGAATAGGGGTGTTGGGATTCAGGTAGGGTAGGTTTGGTTATTAACATAAAATATCAAATATTATTTATGAATATTAATAAGGCACTTAATGTTATTAAGTTATTAATATAGATTAATAATGACGGGGCACCACCTGGAATTCAGGAATAACCAAACATGAAAAACAGTCTCAAAGGTAGCTGTCCCCCTAAAATGTTGATAATTGAATATTACCGTACATTAGTAATGGACAGTGAAGGGTGAATCTGAGCACTGACAATCGCAACCAGCTATTATCACAACAAATACACACAATAACCACAGGCAACTGCTCTTTAAAATATACATTATTTAACCTTATCATTGATTAACAATCAATAACTTCAGCAAACAATCACTATAGTCTAAATTAAACAAACAAATATATACAATCAGCAAGCCGATCAGAATGTGTGTGTTTGTGTGTGTGTGTTTGTGTGTGTGTGTGTGGGGGGGGCAATAGAAAGGCGGAGGAGGGTTTTGCTAGGCGACCCCAAGAAACAAAATGGCGCCAGCCTGCCAAATTCAACAAGACAAAGGGAGAGTGCCAAACAAAATGACGATCAGCCAGATTGCTCCTTTAAGATAACTGTTAGCTTAGCTGTGCTATGCTACCATGTTATCTGAGCACCGATTGGAGCGTGTAAATGTGGGTGTAAAGATATGTGAGTTAGTGGAGAGGAAAGAGGGGGAGAACTCACACAGAAACGAGGGATCCTAGCGCTGTGGCTGAGGGCGGTGACATTGTCAGCAACATGCTGCTGCGGACTTTCACGTACCGCAGCTGCCTTTACTGAACTGACAACCAACAGCTTTCGGCTCAACAGGGCTAGGATAATGGTTACCGGCGTTGTGGAAGAACTAACTCAATTCATCCACAGTAATCCCACCAGACTTCCGTCTGCGTCTAATTACTGGACTTAGCCTGATAAAGTTAGCTATTAGCTCCACAGGACAACAGCTAACACCGTTAGGTAACTGGGCTAACACAACCTAACAATAGCACAGCGGGCGGCAAGGCGGCCGTGTTGTCTAACGTAAACAAGCACAATTCACAACAATAAAGCTTCGATGAAATAACACACAGTTATAATATCTAACTCTGCCAGACACAAGTATCCTCTTACTTGGGAGATTGCTTTGTCCAGCGATCTAGCCAGTCCGTTTTAAACAGAGAGAGGATGCCGTGATCAGCGGCCGTGATTAGCGAATATCCGCCGGAGGCCGAGAACGAGGGATACGCTGTCGACGGGAAGGCGGGTGGCACTGGCTCTCTCTGGCTCTCCGGTGGGTTTGGCGTTGCTCTTTCTTAAGCAGCGGAGCTCGTGATAAGCGGCGGCTTCTTCTGCAGGCATGGCGTTTGGGTGAACGGCGGTGGAACCAAAAGTGTTTCACGAACACTGACAGTCTGTTGACTCGAGCCAGTAAGTACGAATCTCTCCGTCCTAGGGAATATAAAGTCACGTGAAGCGTTGTCTCTAGGTAATGTGACGTTAACTAGAGAGAGTGATGTGTCCTCCTGTCGCAACAATGTTGCAGTGGAAGTGAACGTTGTCGAGTGGGCGTCGTCCCTTTTTATGACCTCGGTGACTTCATCATTGTACACCAGTTGTAGGCCTACGCCCCACAGCCAATCCCAGCCTGTAAAGTTTGGGTCAACTGAGGTCTGCTTTCGTTCCGGGTCAGGTCTGAGTTTCTGTTGAAAAGCCTGTGTGAACAAACAGGCTTTTCTTTTTACAAACAGGCCCAAATGTCTTTGTTTGCCACATGGCAGTGATGCTCAGCTAGCCTTAGCTTAGCGAGGCCCAACAGGGGAGAGGGCAGGCTCTGGGGGAAGCTCAGCCAGAGGAGACAGGAGACCCAGGAAGGGGGGCAAAGTGAAGTCAGGCCAGGGACGTCAGCAGGAGTAGGCGCTGCATGCCAGGCCAAGGGCTGCTGGCTACCCACAGGTTCGTAGCACGTTAGCCTGGAGCACAGCTCCATCTGCGGCCGGAGGAGATCCTCGATGGGCTGTTCAATGGATCGCAATGGATCTTTTTAGCTCCGCAACCTCCATTGATGGGGCCATCAGTGGAACTGTAAAAGGAGGGAGACCACAGCCAGAGAAAACGCACTTGCTTGGGCTCTGTACAGGAGCCCACAGCAGTGAAACGGCAGATTTTCCAACCCGTAAATAGAGGAGGAACTTACCACAGAGGTCTCCAGACCAGGCCCACTGCAGATGTATCAGCTCCGGTAGATTTTAGCCCTAGGTGGCTTCCTCGGGGGATAACGTCTGTGTAGTTGTTGCTGTGCAATTTTAAATTGAAGGTCCACATAATCGGCTGAAAAGTCCTTCGGCTTAAAGTCGTATTGATTCTGGCTGCAGGAGTTTGGTTTGTTTACCCTCACTTGGATTAAAATTGACAAACTGCTGTACCTTGCGACGCTGTAGACGCTGACGCAGGACGACACAAGTTTTATGGGAAATGTTGTGGAATACCACTACTAACAACACAGGCTATGTGAGATACTGATGTACACTGATGTGTAGTAATGCTACATGAAGCACCTTTCATAGCTGAGTGTTGTGTTGTATCACTGCACCTGTCACCACTGAACCTCTTGTCTATCAAAACCTCCTCCACAGCGTGCAGGCTGTTTGCCGTCACGCCACACTGGCACCCCACCACGCTGCGCCGACCGATGCCTCTCATTTTTACGCTGCGGTGGGAACTTCTAACATGAGAGCAGCCGTGGAGAAGTAACTCTCAGCACAGGAACCTCAGCGCGTCAACCCCCGCCCCCCCCCCCCCCCCCCCCCCCCCCCCCCCCCCCGCGCCCGCCCGGCGAGCGCG
>CM022490.1:2156645-2218877 GCA_011952105.1 Coreoperca whiteheadi
GGGGGGGGGAACTGCGGCTCGGGGGGGCGCCGGGGAGGGGAACCGCCCCCGCCCCGGGCCGGCGCCGTGCGCCCCCCCCCCCCCCCCCCCCTTAGCCATTAGGGAGGCAGCTCTGCGAGAAATTGAATTTTGTGTCGTTATCTGGTGGATGCAAAGCGACTGGTATAGTGTCTGTGGGAGAAGGGAAAAAAAAGAAAGAAAGAAGACAAACAGCAGAGAGGAAAAGCAGGGAAGTGGAGGAGAAGAGTAGGCTGGAGATAAAGTGTAGATGTGTGTGTTACAGATAGATAAAAACACAAACAGACAGATAGAAGAAGAGGAAAGTGTGGAGCTCAGCCTCATCGGCATGATGGGGAGTGTTTGGCAGATTAGTGTGCAGTCTAACTTCAGTTAATTATGTGCATACTGTTAATTCTGCGTGGCTGGCTGTGCGTCTGTGTCTCCCGGTGCCACTGAGTGTGTGTGTGTGTGTGTGTGTGTGTCTCATAATGAAAATGATGGCTGGACCTTTGACTCCTTAGCAACGCTTTAAATGAACCACTAAAGTCCTGCATCAGCATATGGTGAGCGCGAAGAGACTGTGTGTGTGTGTGTGTGTGTGTGAAGGTGCTTTTGTCAGTAAGTGAGTATGTGTGTCTAAGAGAATGTCTGTCCACACACAGACACGTATGCAGGGACTTGATGCATTAACCTAAAATAGAAAGCGAGTTCTCCCAGGAAGGTTGTCCTCTAATTGACTGAATTCTGTGTGAGCAGCACTTTTTAAACACCTTTTGTTGCCCATTTTGCGGTGATTAAACAGGCATTGCCTTTAATTGGCTGATCTTAGTGGGACCTGCTTTACTCAGCAGAGAAGAAGAAGAAGAGGCAGAAGCCAAAGAGAAGAACACTGGAGCCTGCCGGTTATTCATTCGGTCATAAAACTACATGGACACTGAGCTCCAAATGCCTGATTAATGGGTTACTGCAAATTCTCATACAAATCTCTATTCAGATAATGGCCAGGTTTCAAATAATAGCTTTATGTGTGTTCTCACCAAATAAAGACCATGGAAAAAATGGGTTAAAAAAAAATCATATGTAGGCCCTCACCTGGTAAATTCATCAAAATCTACAATGCCACAGCACTCTTCATGAGTAAAAGGGTTTAGTTTTTAACATGAATTCATTCTGACTGTTTCGGCTTCAACTGTTTCTCAACGTTAAACCGCAATTATAGAAAAGCAGCATTTCCTGTAGAGGTTATGCAATACAAGCCCTCCAGTATATTGACGGGAGAGTATGCTCTGCACCGTTGCAAGGGTCTTAATTTAAAGCTAATTAAGGCAAAAAGCAGTGATCACAACTTCATCTACAAGCAAATTTATGATGGCAGTTTCAGAATCTGAATCAGCTTTACTGGCCATATATGTTTACACATACAATAAATTTGACTCTTGTTAATAGTGGCTCTCTCCAGCGATTTAGTATTGCACCCCTATAACATTATCGGAGTCACGAGGCACAGTTTGAAAAAAAAAAGCATCAAAATGGGTGCAGCAGAACCAGAGACACTGTTATTTTTATTCCACGCATTCTTCTTGCTTGTCAAAACCTACATTACTCAATGCAACTCAACCACTCTGACAGTTTGGTCAGAGATTGTGATGTGTTATGCTAGTAAAGCAGCGTTAGCCTCAAGCAGAGATGAGACAGACACAAAAGATTTTACACAACAGTTTCCACATAATATGCAGTAGTATTCCTCATTCACCTGGAAACAGATTTGAATGTGTTTCTTTATTTAGTTCTCTTTAAAAGAAAAAAAGAAAGATTCATATGAGTGATTTCTGATCTGTTGCCTCTATGGTTAAGGTTTGGTTAAAGCTGCACCGATCAATATTTTATATGAACCATGGATCAGACGACGTAATGGGAAAGGTGTTGCTCATATCGACAGACCCACAGAGAATTTCCTCAACTCAGCAGTTTGCTTCATCTTTACAAGGCTTTATATCCTCTTTCAGCTCATTGGTTCAGCTTTGGTTCACTCTCACAGCTCTCATAGTGTCGTTTTCAGCAGCAGGAAGCTGTTTTTAGTGAGAAAGCTCTAAATAACCACTGTACGCAGTTAGAGACTAGCTGAGGAACATAGTGGAGCATTCAGCTAAAGAGCCAAATATTCTCAGGAGTTCGTGGAGACCAAAGCAGAGCGAAAAGGAGAGTGACCATTGGACAGGTGGACACAAACACAAATAAATAAGTTGCTCCGTGTCTGCTGGATGTGTAAATAGGCAAAACCTTAACCAGAACAAAGGTGATAATATGTCAGTGTTGTATTTACAGCTTGTTCTACTGCCGCCTAGTGTCAAAAGAAAAACCTAAATAAAACAAATGCTGGTTAAGGATAGGAAAAGACTGTAGACATGGTTTAAATAAACTAATGTTGACTCTCTGTCATGTCGTGGGTCTTATGGGGTGTGTCTTGGGTGTGTTTATTCTGGTCTTATTTTGTATTTTTCCATGTAGTTCATGTTTTTTGCTTCTGTCTAGCATTTCCTGTTTTATTTTAGTAGATGTCTGTTTCCCTCGGTCTTGGCCTTCCTTACTTCCTGTCCCTGATTCCCTGATTGTCTTCACCTGTGTTTGTCCTGCACCTGTGCCTCGTTGTCTTCACCTCCCCTGAGAGTATTTAGTTCGTGTGTTTCCCTGTCCTTGTGTGGGATCATTGACTTGGATCAGCGACAATAAAGACTTCACTCCTCAGCTACTGTCTGCATCTGGGTCCTCCTTACCTCATCCAAACCGTAACACTCTCAGTATGAGACGGGATATGCGGTCTTCTGTATCAAAGTCAGATACTACTCTGAACTGTCCACGCTGACATCCTACGAGGTTTTTGCAGCACTACACCAACGTAAACAAGCAGTCACTTGTCATTAAACATTAACACAGGAAAAATTCTTAACTCAAGGTCCACTTAAAAGCTCTCATAAGCGGATAGAGGTTGCCCAGTTGTCATCACGTGACCAAGGTATAGCCATCTTTGTTATAGCTGAGAAAACTCTATCCACTAGTGAAGACTATTAGATGTGGTTTAGAGGTTAAAAAACCGTTTGTACGTGGACCTGTTGTACTGTTATAAATTAACTTTCACAATCAACATAAACATTGGTGATTTTAAGTATTTAACGGGCATTTTTCTGTCTTAAAACAATACTTACATGTCTGTACGTACAGTCATTTTAAATTCCCTCTTCGTCTTTTCCCGGACAGTGTGTCTTTGCTGAGCTGCAGTGGAGGGATAGTGACACAAAGAATGAATTCCACACTAAAAAGGCGGCAAATGTGGCGGATACCCTTAAGTTAGTTAAGCCTTTATTTGTCCCGGAGTGGGGAAGTTGCATTTAGCAATAGCAGGGGTACAGTACTAAAGCAGCAGTATCTCACACGCACTATGATGAAACAGAAAACCTAAAATAAACTAAAATAGACTATAGACATAAGTGGGTTAAAAACTCTGCTAACAGGTATTGCACATTTCAAAAATTGCACAGTGAAATTGCACATTACTTGTCTAACTTGGCCTTCCGGAGTCTCAGTATCAGTTTTTACATCTACATTTTTACACAGAACGAGGACTGTGGATTTTGTCCCCCATCTCTTACATTAAAGTTGCATAAATACGGCATCTCTTCACTGCCAGTACAGCCAAGAGAAATGACTAGAGCCACCAATAACTGTGTCAATGTACATAGAGGCGTGTGTGTATTGTTTTAAGATAAACTTTAAGAAAATGTGAACAATTTCTTTAAGGGTAGGTCTCCAATGGATGTGCTTGCAAGCAAAATAAAATCACAGCAATTTTGAGAAGGTGGGATATGGTATACTATTATCCATGGCTGGAGGAACTAACCATACAGACCAGTGAACCAAAGCAATGAGCTGAAAACTGTGAAACGCTCCAGACTGAGAATGATTCTCAGTGGGATCAGCAGTACCATCAACCGTGTCAAATAACAGTCATTCGATTTAATGTATATTAATATAATAATATACATATATTGTGTAATGAAGCTTTAGTTTAATCTCTTCTTTATTTTTTTGATCTATGCATGGATTCCAGACTAAAAGTCCCAAATGAATGTAATTTGCTCTTATTTTGTGGCTCTTGAGGATGTGTACAAAGTCAGATAAGAATAATACTGCGAGCAGTGTCACTATTTCATTATAGAGGAGACTGGGGTGGGTGAGATATCAGGGCTGCTAAAACGCCACTTGATGGGTGTGAAATGAGCACTGAACCCTGACCACTATCACCGAAGTGGGACCAGGGTGTGTGTATGTGTGTGTGTGTGTGTGTGTGAGTGAGAAAGAAGCAATTTTCAATGATTTAGCAAAGTCAAATGAGCCCCGTCTTACTTTTCATTTTAACGTGGTACTGGGTTTCAAACCAGCTTCACTCCTGCTTACAAGGCTCCTCGGTAACCTGAAAGACTGTCACAGGTGATTAATAGCTCTGAGAAGCCATAAGTAATTAAAGATTGCTCATATATAGAGTTAATTCAGTGGCATGCTCCTTGTGAAAGTGGACTTATGGCTCAGTATTCAATACACATGTATCACAAAAAGCAGTCTAATTTGGCCCTTATTGACATTAATTAAAGAGTAATGTTTTATTACATGTTTCTAAATCCGATTAGCATTGATTTAGTGTCTTTGGAGCATAGCACAAGACAAGGAGAGGCTGCATAATTCACATGTGATCATTAACATTTCGCAGTGACTGACAGAATGTCAAATTCTAAGAATAATGTATGTCAAACACCACAGGCACAATCCCTCGTACTTCTCTGATAGATCAGCCTTCACCTTTACCTACTACCTACTTTACACATGCATTGTAATCATCATAATCAATTTCTTTCAGATTCCTTCCATGGTCTGCTTCTTATGATTATCAGTCACCAAGAGCAGCTGAATTCAGATTTCATAAATAAATAAGAACATGGGGGTTTCTGAAGGGACATCCTGAGCAGTGTCATCTAAATTAACCCTCGGAACCCCAAGCGGTTTCTGGGCATTTTTTTACTCACTTTGGGCTTGTTTTTCACTGCAATATACAAGTCCTGCACCTCTATGGATACAGCACAATAATAGCTAGAAGTAGGGCGGCCTCAAAAATTTATTTTGCAGCCATAAATCATGAAGAAATAAAAAAACACAATTTGAATTTCTTTGTAAATTTAGGTTACAAAAATTGTAAAACTGGTACCTATACAACATTTTTGTGCCCCCCAAGAGGGAGGCTATATATACTTACATATTGTAGCATGAATCCTTACCCTCCATGTCCTCTCCTCTATCTCTGTGTAAACTATCGACTTTGTATAAAGATGGACGATGCATATCCACTGTACATAAATTAAGCCAAAATATCCAATATCCTTGCACTGGTGATATCATTTGGAGCCAGAGTCTGTGCAGTAGTGAGTTGGAGCTGGCGCCGCGGTATCGAGGTCCCGCTGACTCAATCGCGAGGCGACCTCAGCTGTCAATCATGATGGGAAACGTCCCTTTCTATAGCATAAAATAACTCATTAGAACCAAACTTATCATAAAAACACTTGAACATACAGTACATCAGAATGATGAGAACATTTACATTTACATTTAGTCATTTAGCAGACACTTTTATCCAAAGCAACTTACATATGAGGAAGACAATGAAAGCAATTATAACAACACAAGGTAACAAGAAGCATAAGACTCAAAAAAAGTAGTCTGATTAAAGCCCAGCACAGTATACAAAGCTAAGAATAGGAAGGGTTATTTTTTGTTTTTTTTGAAAGAGGTAGAAAGGAAGAAGTTAGTGATTGTCAGTTAGGTGTTGATAGAAGAGATGCGTTTTCAAGTGCTTTTTAAAGGTGGTTACAGAATCTGCTGATCTTGTAGAAGCAGGCACATCATTCCACATATGTGGAACGGATCCAGAAAAGGTGCGTGAGAGTGATTTTATTCCTTTTTGGCATGGTACCACCAGACGTTGTTCGTTTGCAGAGACCGCAGGGACCTGGCAGGATCATAGGTCTGTATTATCAAGCGAAGATATGATGGTGCAGAACCAGTGGTGGTCTTGTAGGCAAAGAGCATTGCTTTGTACTTGATGCGGGCGACAACAGGGAGCCAGTTTAACCTGATGAAGAGAGGAGTTACGTGCACTCTCTTCGGTTCATTGAAGACCACTCTTGCCGCCACGTTTTGGATCATCTGCAGAGGTTTGGTTGTGCAAGCAGGGAGTCCAGCCAGCAGCGCACTGCAATAGTCCAGTTTGGACAAGACAAGAGCCTGGACTAGGACTTGTGTAGACTGCCCAGATAGGAAAGGTCTGATTTTCCTGATGTTGTAGAGGATGAATCTACAGAACCGGGTGGTGCTGGCAACATGACTTTTGAAGTTTAGCTGATCATCAATTACCACCCCCAGATTTCTGGCCGTGCTGGACGGTGTAACGGTCGATGAGCCTAGTTGAATGGAGAGGTTGTGGTGAATCTTTGGGTTTGCTGGGATCACAAGCAGTTCCGTTTTGTCGAGGTTCAGCTGCAGGATATGATCCTTCGTCAAAGCGAGATGTCACTCAGGCATGCCAAGATGTGAGCAGAGACAGTTGTCGTCAGGTTGAAATTACAAGTGGAGCTGCATCAAAATAGCAGTGATAGGAAAAGAAATGCTTCTAAATGACTGAGCCGAGGGATGTCATGTAGATGGAGAAGAGTAGCGGTCCAAGCACCGAGCCTGCGGCACCCCTGTATTGAGATGTTGGGACTCAGAGACCTCGTCTCTCCAGGATACTCTGAATGACCTACACAAGAGGTACGATTTGAACCAGGACAGGAGGATGTGGTGATTAACTGTGTCAAAGGCCGCAGACAGATCCAGTAAGATAAGTACAGATGACTTTGATATCGCCTTTGCCAGTCTTAGGGCTTCGACAACTGAGAGCAGTGCAGTCTCCGTGGAATGGCCGCTCTTGAAACCAGAGTGGTTGCGGTCCAGAAGATTGTTCTGTGTGAGTAAGGAAGAGAGCTGGTTGAACACAACTCGCTCCAGAGCTTTGGCAATGAAGGGAAGGAGGGAAACCGGTCTGTAGTTTTCTAATAGTGTCGGATTGAGAGTGGCTTTCTTCAGTAGCGGTGTGAAGCAGGCTTCTTTGAAAGCTGTGGGGAATGACCCAGTGGTGAGGGATGAGTTGATGATGTGGGTCAGAGCAGGCACAACAGATGGAGAGATGGCTTGAAGGAGATGGGTGGGGATGGGATCCAGCGAGCAGGTGGTAGGATGGTTAGAATGAATGACCTTGAAAACGTCAGCTTCAGATAGTGGAGAGAAAGAGGGGAGCATACACGTATCAGGGATGCGTGCGAGGCTGACAGGTTGCAGCGCCGAGATCTGACTGCTAATGGCGGTTGTTTTCTTGACAAAGAAAGATGCAAAGTCATCCGAAGAAGTTGTATCTGATGAAGGTCGGGGAGCAGGCGGAGAAAGGAGAGCTGAGAAGGTTTTAAAGAGAGTGCGCAGGTCAGGTGAGTTGTTAATCTTAGAGCGGTAGAAGTAAATTTTTGCAGAGGTGACATCAGCTGAGAAATTACAGAGGAGAGACTGGTAGAGACAGAGGTCATCAGGATCTTTTGATTTATGCCATTTTCTCTCAGCTGACCGGAGGCTGGCGCGATGGACGTGGAGAACATCAGATAACCAGGGGGCAGACGAGGATGTATGTGCTGGTCTAAATGTGAGAGGGCAGAAGTTGTCCAAGCAGGATGTGAGTGTGGAACACAGAGTGTCAGTGGCGCTGTTGGTGTTCAAGAGAAAAGAGCTCCCCAGAGGGAGGGAATGCCGCAGCCAGGAGACAGCAGAGGAAAAGCGCGACGGAGCCAGCGTACGCAGTTTGTGTTGGAAAGTGACCAGCAGTAGAACACTTGCAGCGTCTGGAGGAGTTAGGTCGAGGTCGAGAGTGACGAAGAAATGATCTGTGTGCAGTGGGTTGACCTGAGCGTGATGAGTGGAGCAGTACCGTGTGTAGATAAGATCTAGTTGATTACCAGAATGTGGGTTGGTGATGCGGAAACCCGCCTGAGGTCAAATGATGCAGCCAGATAGTTGAAGTCCGCAGCCTGTGGCTTTCCAAAGTGGATGTTGAAGTCCCTAAGTACCACCAGAGGAGTGCCATCTTCAGGGATGGATGAAAGGAGCACATCCAACTCCCCCAAGAAATGTCCAAGCTGACCTGGGGGGGCGATAGATGACTACAAAGGGACTCAGGTAACAGGGTGGGTGGTAGTAACAGCATGAAACTCGAAGGAGCTGTTATCACACAAGGATGTTCACTGTTTGAACTTCCAGTCATTAGGGATAAGCAGGCCGGTTCCAAAACCTCTTCTTGCGATGCGAGGACTGTGGGAGAAAGTGTGATTACGGGAGAGGGCCGCGGGAGTGGCAGAATCCTCAGGTTTGATCCACGTTTCTGTAAGTGCTACAATTGAAAGACCAGAATGATTAACGAAAGCTGTGATGAAATCAGCTTTGTTCACAGCAGACTGGCAGTTCCACAAGCCTATTGGGAAAGTAAAAGGGGCAGTTGTGGACAGTGGTACAACATCCAGATTGTGAACATTGCTTTGCCTTTGAAACAGAAGATTTTCATGTTATATTGACAGTTGGGATTTGAAAAAAAAAATTGTATAAGAGCAGAAGGAAACATGCAAGAAAAATGAATAGCAATAAGAGATCCAAAAGAGTGCGAAGTAGTCCAGAAGTGCAATACTCAAGTGCTCTGTTGTTGAGTCCCTACTCGGTGGAGTCACGTGCAAGTAGACATTTACATTTAGCAGACGCTTTAATCCAAAGCGACTTACATGGAACATTCAGAAACCGAAGGCGCAGCTTCGGGAGCATTATGGGGTTCAGTATCTTGCTCAAGGATACTTCGACGCATGGCTGGGGGATCGAACCGCCGACCTTCCGATTGGCAGGCGACCGTTCTGCCACCAAGCCACAGCCGCCCCAGGTAGAGTAGATGGTCTTTACTTGAGGAGGGCTGCCACGGTGATATACATTCTTAAATAAGTTACCCGTCTGATTAGAGTGATTGAATTCAGCAGGACACGCCTCCCGTGACCCGGAAACAAACCACGAGATCAATTCCTATTACGCAATAACGCCACATCACCAAAAACGCCGGTGAAACCGGCGGTCTGTAACAAAAATATCACTGCACTAAACTTACAACAAGACACGAATAAAACACACTTACAGTTCTTGTAGGCTTCAGCTGCTAAATTGCTTCTCCAGAACTATCTAAAATGTCAGAAACCATCTTTGGGGAAAATTTATGTGACATGTACTTTGATTTTTTTGTTTGGCTCATGTCCTATCCGCTAAATTTGAGGAGTCGGGGTTTATGATATATTATACTGCAGCCAGCCATCAGGGGGCAATCCGGATATTTTGGCTTCACCTTTGGGGCGCTGTCATGTCGTCCATCTTTATATAGAGTCTATGTTGTAAACGCAGCCTGCAGTTCAGTCTAATTGGCTGAATTGTTGTCATGTGACTGTTGGTCACTTGACAAGGCAAGTGATTCAAAGCTTCCCAGTTGGGCTGAGGAACTAGGAAGCGCTGAGGACATTTCGACATGTAGAATAAAGTCATTTTGATGAAATATCACTATTTTAAGCTTAGATTTGTTTGTTTTTCCTGACGAAAGTGTTCTTCACAGATACCTTGCTCAAGGACCGTCGGAAATTTGAAAATCTGATGATCATTTCCATTTTTCCAACTTCTGGGTATGGTAAATGGTGTAAGTTTGGGATTTAAAAACAAACAAACATGCATTTCAAACCGACTTGGCTGGTTGTGGGCTTCAGAGTTAAATATATAAATTGCTTTTCCTAAAAAAGATGATTTTAAGTTGAAATCTAGTGTTCATCATAAGTGTGGTTTTATGATTTTAAGCCCAGTTCAACTCGTTTTTAAAATAAAAATCAGCAGCGTTCCACAATATTAAATCAAAAATCACTAAAGAATTAGAGGTAAAAATATTAAAATTCATTGTAATGATTTGTAAATAAAGGATGGATATCAGTGTAAGCAACATACAGACAGAAATGTTCACAGCTACTGCTTGATGCAGTAACATCAGAACTGACTTTTTACTGAAAGTTCTTTAATATGAGAGTTCATGTGTGTTCATGTGAGCAGGATAGTTCATTCGTGATCATTTTACAAAATAAATAGATAGAAACTTAACAAAAGGTCCACTTAATAAGTGTTTAGGGACCTTTCAACCACATCTCACAGTCTTTATCAGCTGAGCTTGGTCAGTTGTCTTGGAGATGACTCTCCATTCTGTCTGGGAGGAGATGGTAACCTCTGCCTCAAAGATTGGTCTCTGGTGGCAAATTTGAATGTCCTCCTTGATATTGCTCTGGTCATCCGCTGACTCCTGGTCAATGACCTTTGACATCTTCCCAGTGGATGCTGTGAGTGGTATTGGTCTGGTGTTCACGTCTGTTTCACTCAGTCTCTTGTCCAGGGTCCAAACAGTTTCCCTGATTTAGTGTTCCCCACAGCTGTGACATGTGATGTCATGATGTTGTCATCTTCGGGTTCGATCCATTACGATCCATAAATGACCCCATGTTTTTGCATGACCAATGTTCCATTCTTAGGCCACGTGATGAACTCCCCTCAATAATGAAGACACGGTTGAAAGTTTAGGGAAAAGCGGGTAAGTGGACCTTGGGTTATTTATTAATTTCAAATTACAGTTGAAATTTAAAGGTATGGATTAACAGGGCAAAAACAAATATTGGTTTAGAGAAGACTTAACTAAGATTTTAATGAGCAGTTTTAAATCAGTCATTCATTATTGGTTACTGACATTTAAGACAAACCACAATTCAAATCCAGTTTCTTTGTTAATTCCAATTGGTGCAACTAAAACAATATCAGTTTTTTAGCAATAAACATGGTTTCACAGTCTGAAAAAAGCTAGATAAAACCAGTGTTTTGTAGTATTTTGTAATAAGTACAGATTACCAATTTATTCACTGAAAACAGCTTTGTGCTGTCACTGGCAGCAGATCACATCATCTGAGGCTAATTAGCATTAATTCCAACAGTATCTTGTTAAAAGTCTAATACAGTCTCGTTGATATGCTCTCTGCAAGCCTGTCTGTCTTTAGCCAAACATTGTTTGTTAGAAAACAAAAACTATAATAAAATTATAGTGAAGGATAACTGTTCTTTAAATGTGTCAGATAAATTTAATACATTTTTCATATCGTATGGACGTTCATCTAATTTTCAGGCTCTAGCCAAAGGACAATTAGCTCTAGCCATTAAATAAGCCACAAAACCTGCGTTCCTGCATTTTGAGCGAACAAAAATTGGTAAAACATCTTAATCAGTCCTGAACCCAACACGTCCTCTGTGGAGTTTGAAGACTCTGGGGAAGCCTCACCTATATCCTTGGTAAACGTCTCTGAGGTAGTAAGGCAACTCCTTGGGGGCAAGTTGCCATGTGTGGATGAGATTTGCCCCAGTGCTTAAAGCAACAAAAGATGCTGTGCCTGAAATGTGTTCGGGGGTTGGGAGAAAGAATGGAGGGGAAGGGGGTTCATGAAATGAAGAAATTTAATTGATTGAAAATGAACATGTTTATTAACGCAACTGATACAAGCAAACCAAATTCTAAAAAACAAACAAAAAGCTAAATTGTCTATTTTCGGATTCATTTGGGATTGTAATTGTAATCCTTGTGCCGATCTAAGCCACAACATTTCAAACGGGACTCCTGAGAAGGTGCTCCTGAGGAGCACTGTGCCACTTAAGCCACTGATAACAGAGTCATAATGTATGAAAGATCAGGAACATTTTGACATGTCATAGTCCTGTATGTCTGTGTCAAACTGGCTTGCATGGTCAACATTGGTAAATTGGAATTGTTATCTGATGCATTTCTTTTTAAAAAAGGCCAGATTTAAATGTATTTTGCAGTGGTTTTAATGTGCATGTCTGAAAGTGGGGGACTTCGGAGCTCACTCTGAGCTCCCTGTTTCCTCTCAAAGACAGGGATGTATTTTCTAAACTTAAGTGAGTGATCTTTGTGCCTAGCCTTAATCAAACCTTAACCACAGGCGTGGCAGATCAGGAAACAGCCATATGGATAATTCTTGAAGACAATAACAAACAACCTGTAAGTCATTTATGAATGGATATACTTCTACAAGAAAGATACATTCAAGCAAGCTGCCGTACATCCGTTATAACAGAGGCGGGCAAAACTGAAAGGCAAAAATTAGATTTTTAACAGCAGGCCCATATATCGGGCACACTGATCTAACTGTAATTGTATCATTATTTTACTGTATTTGCTTGTTCTAGGCTTAACAGGACGTTTAAACAACACAGTGAGCTGTGGCTTTTTAAATAGCACTATGTTGGAGTCCGTCTTGTTGTTTGATTTTGGCCTGCAGGCTGTATATGGCAGCAGAGCACCCCCATCTCTATCAAAGGGGAAAACATCACAAAAGCAAATAAAGCCTTTGTCATTTGATTTGTGAGTCAAATGGACTGAGCTTCAGTGATTCACTCAGCGGCTCACTCCAAGGTGATTCGAGGAACATGAGAGAGTCCAGGCAGAGCTCTTTGACTTTAATCCAGGTCCTCCTCTTCCACTCCTGACTCAGTTTTCGAGAGGTACTGTCAGCCTTGACCTAAATTAGACCCCCCTCCCCTCCTCTCGCCCTCTATCTTCCTCTTTGATGTCATCTCAGGCTCTGCTGGATTTTCTCTCTCTGAGAGGTTGAGCGGTTTGGGAAAAAGCTGTCAGTTCCAGCCTAGCGTGCCATGAAGGGTAAGGCGGGGACTATGAGCTAATGAAGTCAGTCCTGAGTAGGAACAGCAGTGCCCTTTTTTCCCGAGCTCCACTTCCACTTGTTAACATGACATGTTAGACCTCTGTAACCACTCTTGTCTCCCCCTCTCGCCGTCTCTCCATTATGGTTTTCATTATCAATCAGTCCTTATACACTGCCTCCCATTTTCTCCCTTTTCCCCTCATGGCTTGCTGCGTTTTTTTCTCCTTCCTTCCATTCCTCATACCCTCCCTGTCACCCCGTATATATGTCTGTCCCCATTAACATGGGAACTGAAAAGGGCCCGAAGGTGACACTGTGACAGGCAAATCAAGCTCTTGTTTTTTGGCATCACTCACACCCGTCGGGGACTTCAATATGATTTCAGAGGCCATTTGCATTCCATTTGTGGCTATCGAAAGTCATCAATCTGCCTCGTTTCCCTCGGCGAGGTTGACTGACTACTGAAAGTCAGCTCCGCAAAAGAAAAGCGCAGCAGAGAAATTGAGCAATAACATTCTGATTTGAACAGATGATCTGGACTGGGAATATACAATGCCTTGGTGTTTGGTGAGCCACTTTTTTAATGCGTGACAAAGCTGTAGACTCATTAATGCAAAAACACCATAGAGAAGTTCTAATCCTAAACAGCCACATTGGTTGTTTGTTATTGCGCCATTAGCATTTTGTGGTCTAACGCCGCAGTTCTTTCATCGACTTTGTGATACAGAAAAACTGTGGGCTACGTATGTTCTTGTACAAGTGGAGTTACATTGAGGTAACATCTATTTCACCATGTCTCAGTATTGAATAGCTTTAACATAATATATGGCAATTTATCTGTAACACAAAAGACTTCATCTCCTCCCACCACCCAAGGAGGTGGGAGGAGATGAAGTCTTTTATCTACTGTAAAAAAGTTATTTACTGGGTACATCTACAGTAGTTAAAATTACATCAGTCTTATACAATTGCCCCGCAGTAAATCCTTCCTTTGTGATGGTTATAATACTAATGCTTTTTTTTGTTGAAACAGTTTTAGAGAGGTGTTGATTCAATGAAATTTTAAAATGAAAGTTAAAACTGCTACTGCTGAATTGTGTTTCTAATATTTTATCCACCATGTTCTAAAAGTGAAGGTAGACTGAATGACCGAAACACCGCTCATAACACAATACAATTAAACAGCACCACAACCTACAACCTCGACAATGAGCAGTTGAATCAACATCTTTCTAAAACAGTTGGAAGCAAAATGAACATGATGCTCACTTGTGATGCAGTCTCTGCTGTTGAGCTGTACTAGCTCCCATCACATTTTCCTAAATTGATCGCAGTGTACATGAGTTCAAGAAACTACAGCTAATAAACGCTAACTCATATTTTTCTACAAAGGAAGTTCTATGCTCATTCCAAAGTAGGTCAATTTGTCTGACATACTTAATTATATTATCTCTGTGCTCTAAATGTGTGAGTTTAACTTTTTATGTCCTAGATAAGATGCCCTAGCCCTGTCCTTTTCCGCCCTCCTCCATCCTCAAAACCAAAGACCCTTTTCTCCGGTATTCTCTTTTTGTGGTGCATCCTTGATTAACCGATCCTTCACCCCCCCCCCACCCTGCTGCTGTAAAACTCTGATGAATCTCTTCATTTAGGAGCCTCTTAAACAAGCCTGACCTCCAGAGGAGATCCTTAACAGACTCTTCCTCAATTACAGGATGGGGATAGAGTTAGAAAGCAAGCCATTAAAACCAGCCAGGCAGTGGCAGGCCGGGGCAGAATGACTTGTTAGGAGACAGTGTTGTAATGAGGAGCGTTTATGGCTGAGGCGAGGCTGCCTTTAAAAAGACCAGAAGCGAGAAAGACTTTTAAAACCTTTACTCAGTGTCGAGGCCTCTCTCTCTCTCTCTCTCTTTCTTTATACATACACACATATATGGTATAACTCGCCACCAAAATTGTCCTTTCTGCCGTTTGAGGGTGCAGATCATACCTGCCAACACCTGTTTTTCCCGGGTTTTTTCTTTATTTCAAGGCCATCTACCAGCGCCCGGTAAGCTCCCGTTTTGTTGGGAGTGCTGTAAAATTTAAAGATATTTAGCCTAAAATAATATTGTGTAATTTGCATGTTTAAGGAAGTGGTTACACCAGCATTTATAACAGCAAAGTTTCTGACATACAGTAAATTATTTTGTTGCAAAGACATTCCTGTTGTTGGGAATGCAGGTAGGGCAGGTTTGGTTATTTACAAAATATCAAAGATATTTATGAATATCAATAAATGATGAATATTATCAAATTATGTATATGGATTAATATGGTCCCTGGGATCCAAACGTGAAAAACAGTCTCAAAGGTGGTTGTCCACTTAAAATTGCTGATATTTGAAGTATCTTCATTAATAATGTTGGACAGTAAAGGGTGAATCCGAGCACTGACCATCACGACCAGCTGTTATTACAACACATACAAAAAATAACCACAGACAACTGCTCAATAAAGGTGCAATATAGTTTATTAACCTTAGCACTGATTAATAATCAATAACTTAAGCCAACAACCACTATGGCCAGAGCCCAAAATAGAGGAAGGGTGCTGTGGAAATAATAGTAGGAATGAGAGAATAGTTCCGAACCATATCAGTGTAGAAAATCGGTATAATCCGATTCAATGATGTATGCTAAGCAATGCTAAAAGTGCTACCGCCAGATACAAAGATCGGCTGAATGGATTCAAAAAGGGTAAAACTCAACTATTTAACACTAGGGGACTTGGAAAACGACCCTTTTTTCAAAAAAAGTGGAGTGTATATTTCTTATTACTTTTTTTTTTACCATTCACCTTTTTCCTTTGAATGAACCTTTTCTTCTGTCACTTAAGATTCATTGACACCTATTCATATTTTACCCAGGGAAAATCTCACCTTGTCATATCATATCAACATCCACACTTTACATGGCAAACACATTTGGTTAATATGCTAAGATTCCTCATAGGCAGTTATACACCGACATCATGTGTAATTAATGCAATTAAAAAGTAATTGAAGTGATTGGTAAATATTGTTATTTATGAATTTGTCAGGCAGGGGAAGAAGAACCTGGGGCGCCTAAAGATGAAGACTGAGCTCTCTCTCTCAAAGAAATCACTGTAGGAATCCGTATATAGGGGTTAGGGTTACATTTGGGTTTTTTGTTGACTGTTTATTTTGGGAGCTGCCTGTTACCTTGTAAACCCATGATCAGAGCAAACTGACATGAAGGGCTCCTGTGTAGTGGGAGGTTAAAGTATCACTTCCAACAGATACTGTAAATATATCCTCATATATGAGGCTCTGAAACCAGCAAACGTTTGGCATATTTGCTTTGAAAATGACTTGACTTGACACCAATTTTTTAACAAATTCCAGGTAGTCCTTCTCGCAATAATGTCAGACTTCCTGTCTCTGGCTCTCAGCTACAAACTCATTGGTTCCTACTGAAGACTAAAATATTTAAAAAAAAACACCTCACAAATATATAGTTTTATGTTTAAAACAAAAAAAGGTAATTTCCTAAAACAGAAGGAAATAATTTGTTGGGGACTATTTTCAGCGGCGAATTAATCCACATCTGGTGCTTTAGTGAGTATTTGGGGCAGCAGGATGGTTTAGGTGGGATTGTGTCAAAATAAACTACAGTGTGTGTGTTTATGGTGATGAAGGAACATGTTACCCAGTGCAAGTGTTCGTCAATGAAGCTCTATGGGACAGAGTAATTGTGAGTAGGACTTTTCATGGGATTTGTTGACTTAAATATCACAAGTTTGAGCCTTTTGTTTTCAAGAAGCAGATGACATTTCAACTGAAGTATCTGCATTCTCGTTGTTTCAGTACTTGTACTCAATAAAGTTTGAAGCACTTTGTGTGGTCAGAAGACTTGAAAGACCCCATACAACTACAGTCGCTATAACACAACCACTCACTCGCCAAAACAATTGAGTTCATTCCATTTCCTTGAAACATTTTAGTATCTTCAGTGATTGTTGCAAATAAACAAATGCTTCTTGTAACGCTATTACAAGAATCTATATGTGTCCTCCCTAATTCTTAAAATAATAACGAAACGTTTACGGTGAACAGTGTCCCAACAGCACAATACCGGATTTAACGTAACGTTAGCCTCCACTGTTTGTAGATGTTAACTTCACTCGTCAACTGCAGCTTATAGAGTCGGTAAAAAGTAGTTTGAACAAAGCAGCCTGAAGTCAGTAGCCTCACAACAGCCTATGCCATTTGGATGCACACACCAAACTGAGCTGAGAGATCTAAATCAGCTGGTGATGAAGAAGGAGCCGCGGCCATTAGCATAGCCAGTAGGACATACACGGCCATTAAGGATGTAACTTGGTGCTGATCTTGTGAAGGAACTAGTCCCAGCAATCACTTTAAAAAAATGTTTTTATGTCTTTTTGTTTTCAGAAGCAGGAAGGACAGAGACTGGCAACATCAAGAAGCATTCGTTAATTAGCAACATTCTCCAAAGATACTGCAACGTTTCCAGGAAACAGGATGAGCTTAGGGCTTAGGGACAGTGTGGAAGGATCTTGTGAGATGTGTTTATCAGAAAAATAAGGCCAGGAGAGTGAAATGTGCACAGAAATATTCCACAATCAGCAACTGAGTTTTTTTGTTTGTTTGTTTTTTTTATTCCTGTGCCATTAGTTTCAATTGTATTTATTTTCAGGCACACCAAACATTAATTCACATCAATGTAAATATCCCAGTAGTAACCTAAAGGCTAATTTTAAATAAACTGTCATTTGTTACAACCTTTATTTGTCATATTGTTGTTCCGTCTTGGTACAAAATTTAAATCCCTATGAACACCTTGGTCTGTCAAATTGTGATTGTTTCATTTAATCGCACGACATTCTAAAAACTGCGCAAGCTGTGCATGCCACAGACGTACTGTAACTCAGCCTTTGTCACCTTAGTCTAAACAAGGCTCGGGAAAACACTACATTGGCTTGTTTGATATAAGTGAGGTTCTGTGGATTTAAGCATGGCCTCCATAGGCAGTACTACATGCCTTGATTTCCCTTTCACTTGCTTTTGGAAACTGCAAGGCACAAGCATAATTTAATAAAAGTGAAACAGGTCTACACAATGTAAAGCGGCAGTGGTGGCCTAAATGTTAGAAAAGCGAAAACACAATTGTGACCAGAAGGCCAAGGTTCAATCCCCTGGACGGGCAGGATAAATATGGGTGCGGAAAGTGAAAAGCAGCGCTCCTTCCTCATTACTACCACATAGGTTCCCTTGAGCAAGACCCTTAACCCCCGACCGCCCCAGTGGAGCTGCTCAGTGGCCGGCAGATCAGACTGTGGTTGTACTGGCCAGCAGTGAATGTGATCAGGGGGTTCCTGCAAAAACAGAGCATTGCTCTCAGAGAAGCTCCCCTGAATAAAGCGGAGGACATTTTATTAAATCTAACTGATTAAAATGATGTGCATGTGAAATAGTGATTACATTATGTTAATTATTTTATGTATATCATATAAAACTTTTTATCTGCTGCTGTCTTGGCTAGGATGAGATTCTGAATCTCAATGGGAAGATTTACTGGTAAAAAAAAGTAAAAGAAAAGTAAATAAAAACCAGGATTTCGCTTATGGGCTGAAAAAGGGTTAAGGAGAGTTACTGATCCTGTCCTTTGCAGAAATATAAGCCAAATGTGACATTCCAAAGAATATTTTTTTCAAATATCTTCAACTTCAGAGCTTTTTATCCTCGTCTCAAAACCATTCATTAGATTTACCTGTCATTTTCTCATTAATATCAATCACAGGACATTGGTATGATAAAGGTTTAGTTTCACCTTTGTATGACTTGTTTGTGTCTACATCTGATGAATCCTCTGAATCTAAACTGAGACTATGGAAGGAAGATATAGATGATGAAATAGCATACTGTTAAGTCAAACAATTCAATTCAATTCAATTTTATTTATATAGCCCAGTATCACAAATCACATTTGCCTCAAAGGGCTTCACAATCTGTAACATACGACACCCTCTGTCCTTAGACCCTCGATTCGATTAAGGAAAAACTACCCAAAAAAACCCCTTTTAATAGGGGAAAAAAAAACGATAGAAACCTCAGGAAGAGCAACAGAGGAGGGATCCCTCTCCCAGGACGGACAGACATGCAATAGATGTCGTAAGTACAGAATAGATTTATAGCATCAAAACTATAACATAAATAGCCATGATGGCAAAACTGTTGTATATACATACACATTATTACGTTAGAAATGTTTAGGTGGCAAAACACAAGGGAAGATGATGGGTCCAGACGGACAGCCGAGCAGCTCCAGTTGAAGGCCAACGAGCAGGACCTGAGCCACTCGTCCCCTGCACCATAGACACAGCAGCACTGCCCCAGCAGGTCGCCATAGTCACCGATCCAGATACATCTCCGGACACTGAAATACCTGCTGAAAGTGACACTAAGAAAGAATAGACGGACGACAAAGCACAAAACTCCGGGAGAGGGAAGAAGTCAAGTTAGTGACATGCATTTATGGGATGCGAATGCATACGGATGGAGAGGAGGACAGAGGTGAAGAGAGAGAGGTGCATCATGGGAAGTCCCCCGACAGTCTAGGCCTATAGCAGCATAACTAAGGGATGGTTCAGGACTCTCCTGAGCCAGCCCTAACTATAAGCTTTATCAAAGAGAAAAGTCTTTAGCCTACTCTTAAATGTGGAGATGGTGTCTGCCTCCCGAACCCGAACTGGGATCTGATTCCACAGGAGAGGAGCTTGATAGCTAAAGGCTCTGGCTCCCATTCTACTTTTGGAGACTCTAGGAACCACAAGAAACCCTGCATTCTGAGAGCGCAGTGTTCTAGTGGGGTGATAAGGTACTATGAGCTCTGTAAGATACGACGGTGCCTGACCATTAAGAGCTTTATAGGTGAGGAGAAGGATTTTATATTCTATTCTGGATTTCACAGGGAGCCAGTGCAGAGAAGATAGTATTGGAGTAATATGATCTCTTTTCCTAGTTCCTGTCAGAAACAAACACACCCACATCAGTACGGCCATAACAATGTCTTTAAAAGACTGGAGCGAGGCACGTAAAAAGGCTCAGCGGCAGACAGTCAACAGTAGCCTGAAATACTTGTATAGTATAAATGAATGATACGTATGCACAGTACATAACTCCTGTTAAATTGCTTGAGTTTAATGATAACATTCCTGATACTTGTATCAATGCCATAAGTGTTGTTCATTTAAATGGATTTTTCTTGCCAACTGGTGAACACTGAACCTTTTAAAATACAACTGACTAAAGTTGGGTTTACTGGGTTTAAGAGTTTTTGATTTTCTGACTACTGTTATTAAGCTGGACAAAGTGTTGTTAGTCAGTGAATTTAACCTGCTCATCAATGATGCTACAAATTGTGTAGTGACTGAATTTCGTAATATTACCGACGCTTTTAATTTCAAGCCACTCCCATGGGTGGTCACACCTTGGACGTCGTTTTTTCTCTGGTACTAGATATTGATCATGTCTGTTGTGAGGATCATGAATGTATTTTCTATGATCTCTCGGTAAATGCTGACCCTTTGTGTCTTAAAAGAACATTGCGTTCCCACATAATTATTGAAAACACAGCTGATCAGTTCTCAGCACACTTAACTGATATTTATACACATTCTAAAGATGTAGAGTCATTAGCGCAATCTTTTGAGTCTTTAAAAGTATTAAAAGTTGATAAATCAATTTAGCTACAATTAAGGCCCTTAAAACTATTAAAAAGTCTTAAACGCGAGGTATCCAATTATGGCATGTTTTCAGTATCAGTTTTTAGTTTTCAGTAGGGATGTGATTTTTTCCAGATTAATACAGAAATACGCATTTTCCAACAAAGAAAATGTGACCCACGTGAATCGTGGGGAGGTCGGCAAAAAAAGATTTTCTGGTCATGCTAGACACAGGGCCCAGCTCCAACACACACAGCGGACAGCAGACAGTGAACTAAGTGTAAATGTGAATGGATTGTACTTGTATAGCACCTTTCTAGTCGTCCGACTACTCAAAGCGCTTTCACACTACATATCACATTTACCCATACACACACTGATTGCAGGAACTAACTGCCCATCAGTACAAATTAAACTACTCATTCAAACACACTCACACACCGAAGGCACAGCTTCAGGAGCATTTCAGGGGTTCAGTATCTTGCTCAAGGATACTTCGACACATGGCTGGGGGAAGCTGGGATCGAACCGCCGACCTTCCGATTGGAATAGACGACCCGCTCTGCCACCAAGCCACAGCCGCCCGCCGCCTGAAGATAACATTGTACTCGAGTTGACGACAACTATAGGAAAAAGTAAAAAAAGCGATTTTCCCACCATCTTTGTCCACGCTCATTAAGCTGATAGCTAATTGTTACAAGCAAGCTAAAATGAAAGCTATCTGTATGGAGCCTAACTGTGTATCTTAGTTTGAATCTAAAAATTTGGCAGCTTCTTGTAAACTTGGCTGGCCCCAGAACTTGCAGCAGAGGGATGAGGACAGAGGACAGGAAGAAGAACTGAACTAAACTTCAATCAGTATTTTGACATCAGGAATATTAGGCTTATTTTAAACCATTTTAGATTGGTTTCCAGTGAGCTATTATGGAGTGCATATAGTGACTTCAGAAATGCTCTAGAAACAATATTTAGTTATATTTAAAATATAAATAAATTCAGATCCTGTAGAGAATTGATTCTTTTTGAAAAATCACAATAAAAAAAAGCAATTCTTTAGTAATAGAAATTAACCTGTAAGAGTACTGATAAAGAACCGGCCAATAAAAGAGTATGGATAAGATAATAATACAATGCTAATGTTTTTTTAGTAAAGTTTTCTTGGGGGAGGACCCCCAAATCCCACAAGCACTCCACCACAAACACTGTACCGTGCCATGCGCGCCACTCTGCTTTTTTTTCTCCCTTACCAATCACATGCCTGATTACTGATGTTACTCTTTCCAATATACCTTGCATTGGGTTAGTCACATTGCAACGATGTCTTAAAATGTATGGAAAGGGTCTTAGAAAATGGTAAATGGTATTAAAATTAACTTTAGGATTCCTGGATATACCCTGTTTAATGAGCATTGTTCCATGACCCAGGACAAAGTGGCACCTATTAAGGTCAGGACTAGGGCTATCTGCAACACTGGATGACAGATGCTGTCCGCACCCTGAGACAGATGTGTTACTGCCACTGGGCTAGAAGTGCATCGCCTGTATCTTAAAGATCTCTAATATTCTTTTAATTCATTAGAATTCTAGAAGCTTAGACTTCTTACTTTGCAAATTCAATTTCTTCTTCAAAACCAATCCTAGGATTTGATTCTACACCATTAATAACAAAGTTTCACCTCCGCACTATACTTTACTACGTTTTTCTATCAATGATTGTAACATGTTTCTCACCTTCATTGTTGATAAAGTTATGGCTTTTTGGTCCAGTTTTCCCACCAGGGATGTCCCCGCCCAACTCTAGCCCCTCTCGGTCTCCTACTGCTGTGGACACTTTCCAACCTATCAGCTTACAAGATTTGATGGATGTGATTACGAAAATTAAACTATCCTCTAAGCCCTCTGAATGTAATACCATCTTCCCTATTTTTAAAAGTTTTGTCATTGTGATCATTTTTTGATTGGCCCCACTGTCTTAGCCATTGTTAATTGTTCCTTGTCTACTGGTTGTGTCCCTTCCTATTTTTAAGCCTGCATCTATCCAGCCCATATTAAAGAAATCCAACCTAGATCCAACTTTGATCATTAACTATAGGCCCATATCAAAAATCAAACTTATGTCAAAAATTTAAGAAAAGGTTGTGTCCACCCAACTCACCTCTGCATTGAAGAGGGTTTATGATAAATTTCACTCAGGGTTTTGGGAAACAACACTCTGAAACTACTCTTCTGAGGGTCTCTAATGACATTCTAAAGTCCCCTGATGCGGGTGGGTGCCCTGTGTTAGTAATTCTTGACCTCAGTTCTGAGTTGGATAAAATAGACCATCATATCCTGATGAAGAGGCTACGTGATTGGGTGGGCATATCAGGCCTCGCATTAAACTGGTTTTCTTCTTATCTCACTGACAGAAGTTGCACTGTCTCTATTGGAGACTTTGTGTCTGATTCCTCTCCACTGTCTTGTGGTGATCCTGAGGGCTAAGTTCTGGGCCTCCTATTGTTCTCTCTCTATGTGCTGCCCTTAGGACAGATCATAAACAGATTTAACATTGCTTATTATTTATTTACGGTTGGTATCCTACTCCACTTCTCATTCGAACCCAGTGAGGCTTTTAGATTATCTAGGCTGCTAGACTGTCCTAACGCTGTTAGGGACTGGGCGGCAGTAAATCTTTTACAGCTCAATGCTGATAAGACAGAGGCTCTGCTTGTTGCTCCTGACAAAGTTGCCCCTATGATTATGTAGAGTATTGGGCCTCTTTCCCCTCCTGCCCACTCTAACCTGCATAATTTTATTTGATCAATCCTCATAACTAGACATCCATGTCAAACAGCTGACCAGAGCTTGTTTTATTTTCCACTTAAGAAATATTAGTAAACTGAGATCAGTAGTTTCAACTGCTGAACTGGAGATGCATGTACACGCCTTTCTTTTTTCCTCACTGAGCATGTTTGCCTTTGATCGCTTGCAACCAAGACTACACACTAGGTCAAACAGACGGTCTCACATTACCCCTATACTGAGATCTCTTCAATGGCTCCCTGTTGCATATAAAATTCTCATTATGACTTACAGGCTGAACTAGTACACCCTTACTCATCAGGTCGCTCTCTTAGGTAATCTAAATTTGCTGTCTGTCCCACGCACTCGCCTTAAGACCCATGGTGATCGAGCTTTTGAGGCCGTAGCACATAAACTATGGAATGCTCTGCCGACACCCTTACAGTCTGATGATTCTCTAAAAAGGTACCTTTTTAGACAGGTGTTTGGGTAACCTGTATGCACCAGGTCTGCATCTTATGTATTTATTGTGTAGTTTTAGCATGCACTATATATTTTTGAAAGTCCTTGAAACATAATTGGAATGAGAAGGGATGGAGGTTCATGCAGCTAACAGGAGGGGGAAAGCTCCGTAAGGGGGAGTTTCCGTTCCTTGTTTGGGAGGGCATGGAGGAGGGCAGCCACAGTCCAGACTGCCCAAGCTGGCTTCAGGGGGACTGGGATGTACCCAGTAAATCTAATGGCCATGCACCCCAATGTGTATGAGCCAAGTCTGACCACTGAAAGGCCACTGGAGTCAGCTGTAAGGCCACTGGAGCCTGAAGGAAGCGCATGGGAGCCTGAACAGGTGGGGTTGCCAGAGATCCCTAATTGGATTGGGGCGGAATTGGTTGTTGGGGAGGATGCCACTGACAGAGGCTAAGGAGATGTGTTTGCCCCCCCTGCTGATGCTGCTGCAGAAGTAGAGAGTGTATTTCACCAAACTAATCCCAATTCCGAAGAGAGAGAAAGAGAGGCCATGCGAGAAAGAGGTCCCAACCCTCGCCAAACCATTGATTCTGAAACAAAAGAAGCCTGCCAAAAAACAACCTGCAACCCTCCTTTTTTTTTTAATTGGTTCCCAAATAAATACACATGCAAACTCCACACAGATTGTCCCAGCCGGGATACGAACTCAGGACCTTCTTGCTGTGAGGCAACAGTGCTAACCACTGTATGTAATTCATTAGGCCTACAGTACACTTGAAAAACAATTGAATGTGTTTGAAGTGGCCCAGTTTGCCAAAGAAGGTGGCCCAGTTTGACAGCTGTGCCTGGAATAATGTGGATTTAGGTCCACTTGTGCTTGAGGAAGAGGCATCCATCCTGAGTTTAACATTTCTTTCTTTTTTTCTTCTGTATAGTATAGTAGAGCTCTTAAGCTCTTTAGAATAGTATAATATGAGGGGCTAACACATTTTGATCATAATTAAAAAATTATCAGAAAGTGTCCCACTTCACCAGCATTCACCCAATATTACAAGCGAAATGTATAATCACTCTTAATTGGATAAATGTTGGTAGGTCAAGAATTGTCATGTGGATTAAAGAAATGGTGTCAAACATGTCAATGGAAAAAACAACATATTGTAACATATAAAATATAATGTGAACAAAATGTTTTTCATTATATCTGAAGACCTTTTAAGTACTTCTTAAGACATGATGTTGGTAACCTGCATCAGTAGGAACAAGCTGTGAGGGAGGTTATGATCTTGTAAATCGATTTGAGTAACACCTTTATTTAGTTTATTTGATTATTATCATTATTTAATTATTTTTTTAATGTCTGTATGGGTGATGGGAAAGAGAACAGTGTGAAAAATATTCACTCTGTTTAAAAGAACTGTTATTCACTGTACAAGTTGATGTGATTTGCAAAATGAAAGCAAATAAATATATTCTTAAAAAAAGAAAAGAAAAATTAGTGGCAGATAATTGAGTGAATTGGAAAAAAAGTAATGTCAAACACAAGAAGCTGATGTTTTAATTAGCAGGTCATGGTGTTGTATTTGACCTCTTTTGATTGGAGTTTTTAATTTAAACTGTTACATTTTCTAGTCAGTCACTTTCTTTTTAAATATTAATGTTTCATTATATTAATTTGCCATTTCAATATAATGTTAATCTTAAATCAAAGAATAAATATAATTAGAAGTTTACTTGGCACTCCTTGCAGATTTTCCTCACAATATTAGGGTACATTTATTCTACAACACAGGGCTGCACAATAAAACGTCTCAGGCACTGCGTCTTGCTGCCATACTTTCAGCATGCCTGTGAGCTGCTTGCTTCAATCGATCACAAGGCTGACGACAAAAGTGAAGCCAGCTCCCTTTGTAACCTCCGGTTCCGCCAGTGTGTCACGTGTTGACGTTAAAGCCAATCAAGATTGGACTAGTTGATACACAGATTCAGATGCGGTCACACTGAGGGCGTTCCCCATAGCGTCAGCTGAAGCAGCATCTTGTTCCCTATCAGGGAACCAGGGTTACATACGTAACCTGAGACATTCCCGTTCAAGGGAACTTCAACGCTGTGTAAGCTGACGCTATGGGGAACGCAGTACCAACCACCATGCTGAAGGGATGCCTGTCTGAGTGAAGCCATTGGGGGCAAACTTAAGGACAAGAGTGCCACTGACCCTGGATTATGTAAGCGGTCTAGGTTATAGAACCTCACGAAAGTGTGAGGCAAGGACCATCCCACTGCATCGCATATATCGGAGAAGGGGGTTCCCGACCACCAAGCTTTGGAGGATGCCATACTTTGTCTGGAGTGGGCTCTGATAGACAGAGGTGAAGGCAATCTGCGCATCTCGTAAGTCCTCCCGATAGCCTCAACAATCCACCTGCTAATGGTGTGCTTGGTAGCCGGGCAGCCCTTACGAGGGGGCCTGAAGCATACCAGCAACTGCTCCGAATTGCGAGATTTCTGAGATGTCCTGCGGACATAACTCTCTAGGGCTCTGACTGGACAGAGCAGTCGCAGCCTTCCTTCCTGTTCCACCGACACTAAAGGAGGATGGAACGGCTGCAGGACCATCAGCCGGGCCACCTCAGTGGGTACTTTGGGTACAGACCCCGGCCTTGGATGCAGGATGGCTCTCACTGTGCATAGAACGAACTCCAGGTATGCAGGAGCCTGGGGGGACAGGGCCTGCAGAGCTCCCACTCTCTTGAGAGACGTCATGGCCAGCAAAAATGCCAATTTTAAGGCCAGACACCTGTCTGATGCATCGTCCATTGGCTCAAAGGGTGCTGAGGTCAGTCCATCGAGCACCACCGTCAGATCCCACGTCTCATCCTCAAGGTACCACGAAGGAAACTGGTGACAAAGCGGTGCAGCCAACCACCAAACTGTGGAATGGTGCAATAGCAGCCACATACACCTTAAGTGCAGATGGGAAAAGTACAACCAAAAACCGGCTTTGGAGAAACACCAGCACTGAAGCCACCTGGCAGTGAACTGGTTTAAGGTGGCACACATAGTGAAAATCTTCCACTTGCCCGCAAGTTTCCCTGTGGAGGGGGGTCTAGAGTGTAAGATGGTTTCAACTACCTCAGTAGAAAGACCTGCAGCTTGGAGGTGGTCCCCCTCAGGGGCCAAACCCACAGCTTCAACCTTCCTGGCTGGGGATGAAATATTTCGCCTTGGACCTGCGACAGCAGGTCCCTCCTGACGGGAATCCTCCATGGGGGGCCGTCCAGGAGGGCTACCAGGCCCGAAAACCAGATTCTGGTGGGCCAGAACAGGGCCATGAGTAGCAGCTGGGCCCCTGTTCGGCGAATCTTCTCTAGGAACCCCAGAGAGCACAGCAATCAAGGGAAAAGCGTAGCCTCGGCCACGGTTGCACCATGTCATCCAGCCCCAAGGGCGCTGGATACACAAGGGAGAACCAAAAGGGGACAGTGAGCATTTCTAGGGGATTCGAATAGGTCCACTTGTGCTCTGCCAAATCTCCTCCATATCATCTGCACCTCTCGGGGGCAGTCTCCACTCCCTGGGCCTCGGCCCCTGCCTCGACAGGATGTCCGCTCCCACATTGAGGTACCCAGGTATGAAAAGTGCTCTGAGGGAGAGCAACTTCCCCTAAGACCACAAGGGGATCTGGTGCACCAGTCTGCACAGAGGGCGCGACCTCAGACCGACTTATGTAGGAGACCACCGCTGTGTTGTCGAAGCGGACAAGCACGTGCCATCGGTGCAGCGTCGACCAAAGACCTCGGGCTAAGTGGCCTTCCAAGATCACGCCCCATCCTGTGCTAGAGGCATCCATCGACAGCATGTGACGGTGATACGCCGTTCCCAGCACTGTGCCCTGGGTCGGGAACACCCATTGTCTTCACCTGTCTAAGGCACACATGCAGCCACGTGTAATCTTGATCAGGCGGAAAGGATTGCCCCTCGGGGAAAATCCTGTGTGCCTGAGCCACCACTGCAGGTGCCTCCTGTGCAGCAATTTGTTCTATGCCCCTTTGTTCAAGAGAGAATGTATTTCTTGCTCCATCACCTGTGCCTGTGCTTGGTCGACCTTGGTTTCAAGGATCCCTCGGAATCATGGGGGTCTGAACCAGAACTGAAGCTTGTAACCTTGTCGGATGGTGCCCAAAACCCAGTGCGACATGCGGGTAAAGCTTCCCAAGCGGGCAGAAAGTCCCCCAGGTAACCCGAAATGCTACAGCGGCGGGAAATCCCCAAGGAATTGCATGTACATGGCTGATCGCCCCCAGAACCTTCAGTGTGAGAGCTGCGGTACCCCGAAGGGCTGAACTGGCGGGATTTAACTGGCCTCTGTAGAGGATGCAACCCTCACCTCACTGCTGCACAGCCGTGCAGGGCTACAGGAAGCAGTTGCATGGAACTCGCCACGCCCCGAAGCACCACCGGCGGCATGGGGTCCACCCTCAGCTCCAGCCCGAGACCTCTGACGATGGGGGATTAACTGCTGCCGTCGCACGGCGGAGCTCCTTCCCATCCTCTGATACGAGGGCCTCACCAAAGTCGAGGTCCTAAAGCAGGTCGGCTGGGCATGCCTGAAAGACTGCCATGGCGTGCAGACATGCCCAGCCTGACCCACTGCCATGTATGCCTTGCCCACTAAAGACGATGTAGTGCGGCATGGCTTACTAGGTAATGTCAGGGTCTAAAGGGAGGACGCGGCCTCTGGCGATAAATATGCCGCCAGCATCTCTGCCATAGCCGTTCTCCTTGCGCCCACTGATCGACCCACACTGGTGACCAGTCGGGCTAGAAAACAGAATAGGCAGAATACGGCTTGGACCAGAATTTCCACACCTCAGTGTGGAGATGCGCGAGGCTTCCGGTCCCGAAAATGCGAAGGAATCAGCGGGTAAGTGTATCCTACCCTAATGGGAGCTCACGGTCAACCTCGAGGGCTAACAGAGCAAGCTCTCAACCCAAAACACAAACTCGTGTGTGTTACCGGTAGGGAAAATGTGCGGGCATGGAGGAATGCACATCCAGAACCACTTCACACTCGTCATTTCACAGAGACCCAGCACGCTTGCTGAACCTCCGGTTCCGCTGGCGTGCATCACGTGTTGACGTGAAAGCCAATGAAGATTGGAGGAGTTGATACAGAGATTCAGATGGGGTGACGCTGAGGGCATTCCTCATAGCATCAGCTGACGCAGCGTTGAAGTTCTGAAGTGAACTAAAGTTGTAACGCTAGACACCCACAGAACATACAGTGCCTTGCGAAAGTGTTCGGCCCCCTTGAACTTTGCGGCCTTTTGCCACATTTCAGGCTTCAAACATAAAGATCTAAAACTGTATTTTTTTGTGAAGAATCAACAACAAGTGGGACACAATCATGAAGTGGAATGAAATTTATTTATTAAACATTAACAAATCAAAAACTGAAAAATTGGGCGTGCAAAATTATTCAGCCCCCTTAAGTTAATACTTTGTAGCGCCACCTTTTGCTGCGATTACAGCTGTAAGTCGCTTGGGGTCTCTATCAGTTTTGCACATCGAGAGACTGAATTTTGCCCATTCCTCCTTGCAAAACAGCTCGAGCTCAGTGAGGTTGGATGGAGAGCATTTCTGAACAGCAGTTTTCAGTTCTTTCCACAGATTCTCAATTGGATTCAGGTCTGGACTTCGACATTCTAACATCTGGATAGGTTTATTTTTGAACCATTCCATTGTAGATTTTGCTTTATGTTTTGGATCATTGTCTTGTTGAAAGACAAATCTCCATCCCAGTCTCAGGTCTTTTGCAGACTCCATCAGGTTTTCTTCCAGAATGGTCCTGGCTCCATCCATCTTCCCATCAATTTTAACCATCTTCTCTGTCCCTGCTGAAGACAAGCAGGCCCAAACCATGATGCTGCCACCACCATGTTTGACAGTGGGGATGGTGTGTTCAGGGTGATGAGCTGTGTTGCTTTTACACCAAACATAACGTTTTGCATTGTTGCCAAAAAGTTCAATTTTGGTTTCATCTGACCAGAGCACCTTCTTCCACATGTTTGGTGTGTCTCCCAGGTGGCTTGTGGCAAACGTTAAATGACACTTTTTATGGATATCTTTAAGAAATGGCTTTCTTTTTGCCACTCTTCCATAAAGGCCAGATTTGTGCAGTATACGACTGATTGTTGTCCTATGGACGGAGTCTCCCACCTCAGCTGTAGATCTCTGCAGTCCATCCAGAGTGATCATGGGCCTCTTGGCTGCATCTCTGATCAGTCTTCTCTTTGTATGAGCTGAAAGTTTAGAGGGACGGCCAGGTCTAAGTAGATTTGCAGTGGTCTGATACTCCTTCCATTTCAATATTATCGCTTGCACAGTGCTCCTTGGGATGTTTAAAGCTTGGGAAATCTATTTGTATCCAAATCCGGCTTTAAACTTCTTCACAACAGTATCTCGGCCCTGCCTGGTGTGTTCCTTGTTCTTCATGATGCTCTCTGCGCTTTAAACTGAGACTAGCACAGTGCAGGTGCATTCATACGGAGACTTGATTACACACAGGTGAATTGCATTTATCATCATTAGTCATGTAGGTCAACAATGGATCATTCAGAGATCCTCACTGAACTTCTGGAGAGAGTTTGCTGCACTGAAAGTAAAGGGGCTGAATAATTTTGCACGTCCAATTTTTCAGTTTTTGATTTGTTAAAAAAGTTTGAAATATCCAATAAATTTCTTTCCACTTCATGATTGTGTCCCACTTGTTGTTGATTCTTCACAAAAAATACAGTTTTATATCTTTATGTTTGAAGCCTGAAATGTGGCAAAAGGTCGCAAAGTTCAAGGGGGCCGAACACTTTCGCAAGGCACTGTATACAGAAATATTTAAAATTAGAAGAGAATAAAAATAAAAATGTATACAGCTACTTATATACATATATTATACAAGGTAGGGGTATGGTAATGTGCAAAACCAGCATAACAGAAAGTTCCATGTCTTTAATATGTGGTGGAGTGTGGAGGATGAAGTGGAGTTGAGGAGTCTCATAGCCTGAGGATAAATGCTGCTCTGTAGTCTGGAGGTATGGCACGAGATACTTCTGTTTTGTTTGCATTCGGCAGCAGGGTGAACAGGCTGTGGGCTGGGTATTGCGTTTAGTATCCTTTGGGCTCTGTGATGGCACCTCATTTCTCTGATATCACTTTTGCTCGGTGGGTACAAAAGATGTTCTGGGCCATGCACATCCCATGCCATTTTGTGATGTTTCCAGGTGCTTTCTATTGCTCCTCTGTAAAGGTCAATAAGAACTTGGCCACAGGTATTTTGTGTTCTTTAGTTTCCTTAAGAAACGCAGTCGTTTCTGAACTTTCTTTACCAGAGAGGAAATGACTGGTCCACGAGAGGTTCTCTGTTATGTTGATTCCCAGGAACCTAAAACTGTTCACCCGCTCCACCTCAGCTCCACTGACGTAAACAGGGGTGTGTGTCTTTCCCTCCTTTTTCCAAAAATCAAGAATCAGCTCGTTGATTTTGCGGATGTTGATCAGTAGGTTGTTCTCTGTTCACCACTCTGCAAAATAGTTGATTTCCTCCCGAAATTAATTTTCATCATTGTTTGTAATCCAGCCGATGATGGCGTTGTCGCCCAATTCACAACAGAGTTATCTCAATGTTGGGGATTGCAGTCGTGGCTGTGCCGCTTGAACAGGAGGAGGCTAAGCTCACAGCCCTGGGGGGTTACGGTGTTGAGCACAAGAGTGGAGGTGTGACCGCCAATCCGAACCATCTGGGGTCTGTTTGTGAGGAAGTCCAAAAACCAGTTGCCTGGTTGCCCTCTAGACTTGAGTACCACAATCATGTGGTACTCAAGTCTAGAGGGCTAAATATCATCAGTTTCATGGGGAAGATTGAATGCTATGCTGAAACCAACAAGCAGCATTCTGATGTACTAAAAGTAATTTGTGTGCAAGGATCCAGTTGAGCGGACTGAAAAAAACCAAACTATTTTTGTAAAAATTTCACTCGATTATCAAGGGTAATAGGTGCTGGATTATTATAAATATGCACTTTCATCATCATATATTAGCTCAATACACGTGCTTTGGTTGGTGCAGAGTGCATGGTACACATTGGAAATGGCCCATGCTTGACAATCCAACAAGAATTCAGTTTGAGGAACACTGTGGCCTTTAGACAGCACTTTGCAACCTCATCAAAACACAAAATGAGGGAAAATCTGTCTAGAGCAAAGATCCACAGATGAATTGCATTTGTCCTTAATTTACTAAAATACTTTTGTACAAATACTACAATACTGCAGTTGCCTTCTGCTTTTTTTAACTGACTTAATGGCCCATAGCAGCTCCAGTCATAGTCATGAGTTTTCAAAGTCATTCAATCACTGATCTTTTGGTTGAACTGACAACATCAGCCTATGTAATATTTACGCAGATATAACCTTCCTCTTATGAGATAAATGCAGTCCTGCAGTCCCATAGGTAATTTGTCGCCCTTCTGCATATGACATTATATACTTACACACTTGCTTTTACGTGATACCGTATAATCATACTGCATGTACACATGATGTTCTCGTAGGCTTTGACACACAGTAGAAAGAATGTGTGGAGTGTTCCAGGTGGAGGTCCGTACAGCAGCCTCGCCGGCCCAGAGCCAGGTCACTGAAGGGAGGTCTGGCAGGTCTTGGCCCGGTCACTGCTGCTGTTGGCTGGGATGCCAGTGGCAACCTTTGGCTGACCAGATGCTTGTCACAGTGGAAAGAGGACATACCTGCTGAATGGAGGGCGCCCTGCTGAACCAGGCTAACCTGTCCCATCAGCACAAGTTAGGAGAAGACAGGAAAAAAATAAAGAGAAGGACATGATGAATAGGTTAGGTTTTTTTCTCAAAACTTCCTTTTTACAGGAAACACTGATTCTGAATGGTCTGTCCTTACCACTGTGCTTCAGCAACTTCTCAAATTTAACATTAAGCTTTAGGAACCTAAATAAATTTGAAGGCCGTAGTCACACTTTGGCTTTCCTCTGGGTATGACATCTTGAACCTTGCTCAATTTGTCAGTGTTAACATAGCCCTTTGAAACAGGTATGAGTTAAGTGGGACTCTTATAAACTGGTGCTTCTGTTTTCTCCTCCCCTTGCAGGAAGTGGACTGGCAGAGTGGAGGATGTAAGTGAGCCAGCTCATCAGGTCCAGGTGAGCTGGCAAGCCTACAAAGCTGGCCAGTTAAGTCTGCCTTGGTCTCTCTCAGCTCCCCCATGGTCTCCTGGTTTGGATGTTTTGTTTTGTCTTTTCTTTTAGCACGTAACACCTTCACACACTGTTTTACACTCACCCTGACAGTCATATATAACATATCATGGATTTGTTTTGTTTTATTTAATAAATTGTTTCATTTTTGACCTCCAGCGTTTTATGTTTCCCATCTTTGTCTGAACTTAGAGCCAGTCAACAATTAGGTTACAGAGCAAGCTGATGTCAGCTATGAGCTTTTTATATTTTATATACATGCAGTTTGCGATCATGACACAACTCAACTTAAGAGCAGAAGAGGTCACGATCAGTGGTGATTTTTGTATTGTTGCAAGGCCAGGGCAAGTCTGTATTGTTAACACCCAATGTCAAACATGATTATATTAAACCTGCACTTTGTAAACTTAATCCCTGCTTCTGTGGAGCATAAGAGTATCAGGGCCCATACTGTTCAGCACACGATGGGACAGTATTGCTTCTTTCAATAAACTTACTTAGTGTTTTTAAACTGACATTAAATTGGCGTGGAGTTTACACATTACAGGAAATACAGCCTCTACTATTACCCCTTTTCCACCAAAATGAACCAGGTGCTGGTTCAGAGCCAGTGCTAGAGCCAGTTCGGAGTTAGTTCAAATGACGAGCCTTCTAAGAACCCGTTTGTGTTTCCACTGGCTACAGAGCCAGCACAGAGCCAGGTCTCACGTATGACTGTATACATCACATCTTTTCCGGTAACGCTAGCACGGCAGCGCCAAACACAAACACCGTCAACAATCACGGACTTTGCGTTGCTATTTATGTCTGCCGTAGTTTGTACAGATGGAGATTACGAGCGAGAGTAACGGTACGTACATAACATTTATTTTTAACAATAACATGTCAACTTTAGCTTCAGCATGTTGCTACCCTCCTAGCATCAACTCTGCTGATAAACGATCACATTGCAGTTAAATAAAAATGTATTAAGCATTGGTGTAAGAAGCAGAAGTGAAAACTGTACGTCTTGTCAGTCACGGCTTCCCCGCCCCCAGCCGTTGACGTAAGCGGTTCTTATTTCTAAACCAGCAACGATTTGGTGCTACTTAAGAACCACTTTTCCTGGCTCAGAGCTGGTGCTTCGGCTGTGGAAACAAAAAGAACCGATTTGAAACTAGGCTCTGGCTCCGAACTAGCACCAGCACCATCTCGGTGGAAAAGGGGTATATGTAGCATTACAATTCCTATAATGTTAGAAATGATCCTTCTCTGGATCCGTTCCACATTGGTAGAATGATCTGCCTGATCCTAAAAGATCAGCAGATTCTGTAGCCACCTTTAAAAAGCACCTGAAAACGCATCTCTTCCGTCAACACCTAACTGACAGTCACTAACTTCTTCTTCATTTCTATCTCTTTTCAAAAAAAAAAAAGTCCTATCCTTAGCTTTGGGCTTTAACAGATTAGTTTCTGGTGCACTTATGCATTTTGTTACCTTGTGTTGTTATAATTTCTTCCATTGTCTTCCTCATGTATAAGTCGCTTTGGATAAAAGCATCTGCTAAATGACTAAATGTAAATGTACTTTTTTTTTGAAAAGAGATAGAAATGAAGAAGAAGTTACAAGAAAATTAACTTTTGGTTATTCTTCTGCAAAAGAAAACGTTCCTATAATTTCCCTAGATTTTTACTGTCATTTGTTTTAAAGTATACCAATATCTAGATAAATACTCGAGGGGTGTTGAGGGGAGTTAATGGCTCTCAAGATCAAAGAACATGTAGTCTCGTGGTATGGTCGATACATTTCCTGTCAGAGTTAATAGTCCTAATGCAACCATACCATATTCACGTCTCCAGAAACCAAAGTAGGACTATATAGGTCATATATAACTAATATATTTGTTTCTCATGTGGAAGTGTGGAATTCTTGTGAAGATGCAAATTTCTGCAGACTTCATTTGGCATGTTTTGTTTTTCTTTTGGTTCGAATCCCGGCCCAGACCAACGTCACACAATCTCTCTGGGTGGAGTCTGCATGTCCTTCCCGTGTTACCGTGGGTTCTCTCCGGGCTCTCCGGCTTCCTCCCACCGTCCAAAGACATGCATGCTTAGGTTAATTGATGTGTCCAAAATTGCCCCTAGTGGATGAATGTGAGCGTGAATGGTTGTCTGTCTATGTGTCAGCCCTGCAACGAGTTGGCCACTGTCCAGGGTGTACCCCGCCTAAGGCCCAAAGTTACCGGGATAGGCTCCAGTCACCCGCGACCCCCAACGGGAACAAGCAGTAGAAAATGACTGACTGACTGACTGTTTTTCCTTTTCCACATGTGAACGACAAGTTTCATAGCCATTATGAGAAAATGTGGAGTTCATATGAAGATGCAAAAGTAAAAATTCTTCACATGTGAAAATATTCAATTTACATGAGAAATTGTGATTTTCACATGTGAAAAGTCAAATTTCACGTGTGACATTTTCGTAAGGGTAGAATTTCGAAATTATGCAAAATAATGGCCTGTGAAACTGTTGGGTTTGAGGAGAGTTATAGAACAGCTGTTACTTTTCTCATCTAACTTTCTCATCTAAGGATTTTGACCAAACCAGAGTTGGTGATTGTTAGACTTTCCACTGTTCAACAAAGGCGGTTTTGGTGATTTCTGTTTTGTTTCTGTCCAGTTTGAATGGAGTGTTTTTTACGATGATATGTAAAGTAAAATAACTGGGTTTTTCAATGGAGTCTCGTGGGCCATAGCGCCCATTTGTTTAGGTCTGAGATGCTGGTGCTTTGGTGCGACACTAAGTGGCAGTGAATGTTGTATTTAGCACCATTAATATTTTCCAATGATATCTTCCTTTAGAAGAGCAGTAACTGATAGATTCTAAGGGCAAGGGTGTCTTGGACTCTGAGCCCCTGGGCATTTAAACTCTGTGCCTATTTGATAATCCAGTCTTGCTTCATTAAAGTTGCTGTTGTTGCTTTAGATAGAAACATTTCTACAAAAATCTCAGACATGCAACTACTCTGTGTAGTAGTTCGATAAAAGACTTAATAGTGTCATCAGTAATGTGAAGAGAAAAAGAGCTGTGGCAGATGATATGCTCTTCGAGGTTGGCTTTTCAGCTCATAGCCACTCCACAGCACTGTCCTCCACGGGACTAATCATCTGTTATTGGCTCAATGGAAGGCAAAAAACCAAAAAATACCCGCTCCATTTCCCTCGCATTTCACCAGCACAAGTGCATAGCAAGGCCCTTGACTAGACACACTAAGAAATGAGAAATTAGTTCAGTGGCATCACACGCTTTCATTTGCTCCATTTTATCTCATGTTTTATACTTGAAGATGAAAGCACTGGTGGCTGTCTGTATGAATGACACGCTGTGTTATCTGCCACCAGAGAGTCTGTATTAATTAGCAAACAACCGCTTAACATGTTCTGCATCTGAGGGTTAAATCAAAATGCTGACAAAGAGCAGATTAGAGAATTGGCCCAGAAAGCTCCAAATCACAGGCTCGGGTTCAGCAGTGGGGGTTTCTATAAATACTCACATCACCTTCATCGTACACAGTAAGAAAAGTATCTGTGGGAGGATCCTTGTCACACCAGGTTGGGTTTCTGGAGGGTGTTGGGGCCAGGCGCCATTATGAAAAGAGCACACCGTAGTTTTGAAAGTGTCAGGTTTTGCCACTCACTGGACGTCACACCCCCGAATGCTTTCTATAAATGACACGAGAGGGGATGTGCATGTGTTTGTTTTCTATTTTAATGAGGCCCAAATGTTCTCATGTGAGAAGATAAAGAACATGTTTTCAAGAAGCTTGTTATGCTTTGGGAATAAGGTAAAATAGAGTACTGGCAGATAACGGTAATTTTGGATTTTGAGTTGGGTATAAAGTTGAGTCATGAAGGACAAGAAAAAAAAAACCTTAAGTGACAGATAATTGGGAGCTCAGGAACAATATTCCCGCAAGAATTTTGAGTGACTCAAATTGGAAAAGTCATGGAGAATATTGGACAAATAGCAAATGAAATTAAAGTTTTCACGGGCGGCTGTGGCTTGGTGGCAGAGCGGTCGTCCACCAATCGGAAGGTTGGCGGTTCGATCCCGGCTTCCCCCGGCCATGTGTCGAAGTATCCTTGAGCAAGATACTGAACCCTCAACTGCTCCCGAAGCTGCGCCTTCGGTGTGTGAGTGAGTGTTACTGGTTAGTTTAATTTGTATTGATGGGCAGTTAGCTCCTGCCATCAGTGTGTGAATGGGGTGAATGTGATGTAGTGTAAAAGCGCTTTGAGTAGTCAGAAAGACTAGAAAAGCGCTATACAAGTACAGTCCATTTACCATTTTGGGTTTAGGGTATGGCTCCAAGTCTTTGGTTAATACATTTGTCACAAAAATGTAGGTGTAATAAGTACGCGATCAACGCATCATTAAGATGCTGAAGCACGCTCGGTTTTGAAGCTGGAGTAAAGATACTGGTGTCATATGTGACCAGTCACGGAAAGTAGGGACACAAGTCAGTTCTGGGGCATTTTGAGTTATTCACAGATTCTGAAAGTGTAGTCTCCAAGCTTTCCAACGATGTGTAACACATGGAAATTTTATCATATTTGGAGACGTTGTGGCCATTTGAAGGTAGGCACTCAAAAAAGCTCAAAAGGGAGAAAACGGCCTCTAAAGATTGTGCAGTTCTCACCTGTTCTCACCTGCTTGGAGACTAGGGCTCATTTACATCTCATTAGGTAAGCCATACCCCCCGTAAAGCTCCCCCCTCTAAAGCTGCAGCTATTAATAATAAAGGATAATGTGCATTGTAAATGCCAGTAATTTATCTTTTTTTGTCTTTTATAAAAATAATTTAGAGGCTGAAATATGTAAGTTTTATCTTTTTATTAAACCTTTTTGGTCAAAACTCTATTTGAACTTGTGCATTGTAGATTCGATGTTGCAAGACACTCCTTTAAACCCCTTGCGTGTCAAAGATCGTAGACGGCCCCAGATTACTATTGTTCAACATTCACTGCTCGTTGATTGAAACTTCAAGTGTTTCAAGGACCCGTGGGAACCGTGTTAATATAAGAGTTATGAGACAGAATGTATTGTAGCACTTCCTCCACCACTGGCACATTCAATTCAAGAATGCAGGAACAGGCAGGTTTACGTGGGCTAAGTCATTCACACCAGTCATTTCAAGCAATTGAAGCATTATTACAATTAATAGCAGATGCTAACATTACCATATACCATTACCATCAAGCCCATTATAGTAATAGGGGTTTTTGGCAAGTGATACGATGCTAACGATTACAATTAAAACAACAGTCCTGAGCTAGCTAATAACAATAGGCAGGTATGGGATACGGATTTTATTCAGTCTTATTATGCCATTTTCATCGTCGCTCAGGTCATCTTCAGAATCAGTGAGCGTTTGTTCATAAGCATCCGGCTTGACGAAGAAGTACTTCAAAACATTTTCGGTGTAACGGCCACGGTTCAGCTTGTCTGCGATCATCTTTGTGGTGTCCATCTTCATTGAATTTGGATATCAGCTAGAGCCGGCCAGAGTGCTGCATAATAAGTAGCCATGCTTCCCTTGGAGGGCAGGGCAATAACAGAGAAACAAAACCTGGCTTATCCAGTATGGAAATGCACACAGACAATGATACACCCCAATTACATGCTAGAATGCAAATTGCAAAGTTAAAATGTGCGCTTTTAGATATACCAATACTGCTATCTCAAACACGGAGAGGCTTCTTTGTGATCTTGGCAAGGTAAAGGGAGTCCTTTTGAACTCTCTCTCTCTCTGTGTCTTTCATGTGTGAATCAGAATCTTTCCTTGTTAGTTTTTCATATTTGCATGGAGTATTGTGGACCTTGTTGAAATTCAAGTGGCACTTTAACACACTGGCCTGGGTTTTTGTTATTATTTCTGTTAGTGCAGATAAGAAATATGCCTTTCATGCTGACAGTCAATGGCCTTGATGTTTTTATTGAAAATGTGTAGTTCACATGAGAGAATCTGTGTTCAAAGTTAAAAATATGCTATTAAACAATAATATTTGAATTTAATTATACGCTGATTCTACATTAATTCTGTGATTTTAGATTTTAATATGCATTATTACAAGCATCAATATTAAGAAGAAAAACTTGCGATTAATCACCATAAAAGTGGAAAAGGTAGGGGTCAAAATTTTGGAATGAATTTTCAAAGTCTTCCTACCATTTGTTGTTATTTGTGCACGTGTTACTGTTCTGACACATGTGCACTCAGAGCCCCGTCCCCTGCATCTTTATCGGAAGTGGGCCTGTTACTGAATGCTTGAATGGATTATTTTTCTTCCATGAGAGCAGTGATGTTGAATTCCCAGCCACGACAGAGTCATAGCTCAAGGCTGTTTTTGCATCACCTCACCTAAAAAGACTCCTTTCGCCTGACGTGAACGCTTGGCGGTCACACACACTGACTGTTTTTCCTCCTCCCAGCTCTCCTTCCGTCCTCTCGCATCTTCTACCGCCCTCAGATTAGATAAAACTTTGAAATCATATTTTAACATCAATAAATCATTGCCATATTCAATCTGAGACATTAGTATAAGCACTGTAAACAAACAGGCTTAGCAGAGCTGCAACCCCTGACGGCTTCCGTCCTGTCACAATATATTGTCTCTTAACTTTACTTCATCTTCTTGCTCTTCCGAACAAACAGAGTGACACTATGGTGGTCTTCATTCAGCAGCAAGGAAAGCATGACTGACACCTGTGTACAAGGCTGTAGCTACCGATGAGGACACCAGCATTATGTCCTCAGCAGGGCTGTCAGGATGACCCTAATGAAGGCCGCATGGCGAAAAAACACGTTGGTCTGACAATAAAGTTGTTCTGTATACTACAAGTGGAGTTTTCACCTCTTCAGACTTTCCCCTTCTCTATGCACCTTGAAGTAGGTGAAGTTGTGCCGGAAATCAACTGCTTACTCAGCAGGACCATAGCCGGGATTTTAGAAACACTGAGGTCAGGATTCCTTTCGTTTGTAGTGCTTTCCCTGGATCAACTGCTATAAGATACAGCGCCCTGGGTTCTTTAAAACCACACCCTATCACTTGTGTTAGCCTTTTAATGTCATGTCCTGTATTAAAACTTATATGGAATTAAAGTATGATGTTGTGAATGCGTAATTTTAACCAGTGCCCTTAACACTGTAAACCCTTGGGGTTAAACCATTCAACCATTGTACAACACTTGTAAAAATTATACATTTCAGTAATTTAAAAAAAATACAACTTTTCTGATTCCCAGAGGGGGAATTCACATAGTACAGCAACACAAAAAAACATCTAAAGAGGTTAGGAATAAATAAAGGACTACTGAAAATATTAAACACAACAAAATTCAAGTAAATGACAATTCAAAAGCATATACTGTATATGACATGAATGGAGCATTGTGTTGGAAGCTGTGCAAATGTTATGTGCAGAAATAGTCTAGTAGTGCAACTCTGCAGGCCTTACTGAGGTAGAATTATATTTATATTCTGTAAATGCATAGCTTTATATGAAGATTATAATTTGGGTGAATTTAAGCAGCAGTCTCTAGACATTCTCATATGGTTAAATACTCAATAAAATTGTTTCTCAACATCACAACTGTCGTAAAAATTTCTACCATACCTGTCATACATCTTTTACTAATTAGCAAAAAAATGTTTTTTTTTTACAGATGCAAAATTAACTCTTTATTCCAACCAGCACCACAACAGACTTCAAGGTACCACTATCACCACCCAAATTGAGTGTCTGATACTGATTGGGCCTATAACAATGGGCAGGAGTGATTGAAGGCGAGCTGTAAAATGTGTCATCATAGCTTCCCTTTAGTATTAAGTTGATGTAGACGTTACAGAGGCTGTACTGACTCTTGACCCAATAGATTCTGTGCATGAGGAAAATCAGTCTGTAGATCGTGTTTATCAGTCCGATAATACTGAATCAGACATGGCCAACCATACCCCTTTTCCACCGAGGCGGAGTTGGTGCTAGTTCGGAGCCAGAGCCAGGTTTCAAATCGGTTCTTTGTGTTTCCACAGCAGAAGCACCAGCTCGGAGCCAGGAAAAGTGGTTCTTAAGTGGTACCAACTTGTTGCTGGGCTAGAAGTAAGCACCGCTTACTGCGGCGGCTGGGGGCGGTTACTGTGACCGACGAGACAAACAGTTTTCACTTCTGCTTCTTACACCAACGCTTAATACATTTTTATTTAACTGCAATGTGATCGTTTATCAGCAGAGTTGATGCTAGGAGGCCAGCAACATGCCGAGGCTAAAGTTGACCAAGGGGGTGCACGGTGGCAGAGCGGCCAGCGCCCCCGCCCCCCAACAAGGAGATCGTGGGTTCGAATCCCGGACCAGACCACAACCTCCCTGGGTGGAGTCTGCATGTCCTCCCCGTGTTGCCGTGGGTTTTCTCCGGGTTCTCCGGTTTCCTCCCACCGTCCAAAGACATGCATTAGGTTAATTGGTGACTCTAAATTGTCCCTAGTGGATGAATGGTTGTCTGTCTCTGTGTCAGCCCTGCGATGAGTTGGCCACTGTCCAGGGTGTACCCCGCCTGAGGCCCGAAGCCACTGGGATACGCTCCAGTCACCCGCGACCCCGAACGGGAACAAGCGGTAGAAAATGACTGACTGACTGAATAACCCATATCAATTTCAGGATTAATTTAACAATGTCCGGTTAGCCCTGCCTACTTCTGGATTAAGAACAACCCACGTCCTGTTTAAGCACTGAACAGGCGTACTCTCTCATCTCTTGTATTTCATTTAGATAACAGTGGTGACTATGGCATGACTTTTGTTGTTGTACTGATGGAATTGGTGCCGTGGAAATGCACATTATATTGAATTCATCACGATAACAGAATTTGACAACACTATTTTAACAATTTACAGTATCCAAGCTCCAAGATCAGTCTACTTATAACAGAAAAATATATAACATCATGTTTAGCTTCTGTACTCTTACTGTAGGCAAAAATAAATAACAGGGAGAGCAGGAGTCACACAATCTGCTGTGACAAAGTTTTGATTTGTTTCATTTTATGCCTGCAAACTCCCACATGAAACCAACTTCAAAGACTCCCTTTTTTCACCTACGTAACATTGCAAAATCAGGCACTTCCTGTCTCAAAATGATGCAGAAAAACTAATCCATGCATTTGTTTCTTCTAGGCTGGATTATTGCAATTCCTTGTTATCAGGCTGCCTGATAAAGTCCCTTAAGACTCTCCAATTGATCCAGAACGCTGCGGTACGTGTACTGACAGGAACTAGGAAAAGAGATCACATTTCTCCAATATTAGCTTCTCTGCACTGGCTCCCTGTAAAATCCAGAATAGAATTTAAAATCCTCCTCCTCACCTACAAAGCTCTTAATGGTCAGGCACCGTCGTATCTTAAAGAACTCATAATACCTTTTTACCCCACTAGAACACTGCGCTCTCAGAATGCAGGGTTACTTGTGGTTCCTAGAGTCTCCAAAAGTAGAACGGGAGCCAGAGCGTTCAGTTATCAAGCTCCTCTCCTGTGGAATCAGATCCCAGTTTGGGTTCGGGAGGCAGACACCATCTCAACATTTAAGAGTTGCTTAGTAACTTAGAGTTAGGGCTGGCTCAGGTGAGTCCTGAACCATCCCTTAGTTATGCTGCTATAGGCCTAGACTGCCGGGGGACTTCACATGATGCACCTCTGTCAAATCAGAATCAGAATTACTTTTATTCATCCCCAAGGGGCAATTATTTTTGTTACAGACATGCAACTGAGCATTGGAAGACAATATAAGTTTTAAGTAAAATACAATAAGGTACAATAAAGATAAAGTCAAATATAATAAAGAAAAATACAATAAATATAAAATACAATGCATGCATGTATTTTTAGGGTATGTTACTAATTCAGCATCTTCTCTCGCCTGTAGTTGTGTGCTTTCTCCTCTCTCGCCTCTCTCCTCACTGTCGCTTTCAGCAGGTATTTCTACCTGCGGCGCTGCAAAGTCTGGATCTGTGATTGCAGACCACCTGCTGCCCCTCTTGCACGATGACAACAATCAATCTTATTTCTAATAATTAATTGCTTTGATAATTATTATTATTAGGCCTTTTACTATTATTATCAATAATATTCCGATCATTATCATCATCACTATTTTTCCTATCACGACGACCACTGCTACCATTATTATTTGTCTTTTTACTAATATTATCACTATTATTCCTATCACTATCATTCAATTCAATTCAATTCAATTCATTTTTATTTATATAGCCCAATATCACAAATCACATTTGCCTCAAAGGGCTTTACAATCTGTACAACCTACGACACCCTCTGTCCTTGATTCGACTAAGGAAAAACTACTCAAAAAACCCTTTTAACAGGAAAGAAATGATAGAAACCTCAGGAAGAGCAACAGAGGAGGGATCCTTTTCCCAGGACGGACAGACATGCAATAGATGTCGTAAGTACATAATAGATTCATAGCAGAAAATCATAGCACATACAATTATTACTATATTACTATGATTTAATAATACCACTACATTATTATTTTAGAATTCTATGTGGAATTTGTATTGTTTTACTTATCAATTAGGGCCCGTACTTGTTGATGAATCTTTCTCTGAAGTGTTGGATGAACTAACAGCAAGGATCATGTGAATTTGCCTACTGTGGAGGCTTGAGCAAAAGTCCAAAGAAACAATTACAGATCCTACCAGTATGTACTTCTTTGTTGGACATCATTCAGTTAGCAGAGCGGGTCGTCCACCAATCGGAAGGTCGGCAGTTCGATCCCGGCTTCCTCCAGCCCATGTGTTGAGCAAGATACTGAACCCCAAATTGCTCCCGAAGCTGTGCCTTCAGTGTGTGAATGATTAATTACTGTACTGAAGGGCAGTTAGCTCCTGCCATCAGTGTATGAATGTGTGTGTGTATGGGGTGAATGTGATAAAAGCGCTTTGAGTAGTCGGAAGGCTAGAAAGGCGCTGTACAAGTACAGTCCATTTACCAAAATTTTACCTAGTAGGCTCCATCTTCATAACCCTAAAACAGGACAAAACCAAAACAGAAAAGTTGGAGAGAGCCCCAGCTTTGTGTGTTATATTATGAGACAATTTGCTCTCTAGCATTATTTTTTTAAAGTTTAGTTTCACTGAACCCACTCCTACTACCACTACCACTCCTCACCCCAACCCTTCACCATCCCACCCGATGAGCTGAGGTAGTGGAGCTAAATACACTTGACCTTGGCAGACCAGCGGGGGCCACCCAGCTGGGGCCCAGCACGGGCATCTTGGGTCCCTGGCTCAGTGCCAGTGCTGACGGTGCTGGGAGGGTTTGGCAGGGATTATGGTTTTTGGGTGAAGATCACTGTGGCGTGTTCAAATAGGAGAGGAGGCTGCCAAGAGGAGGAAGACGAGGCCTGGGCAGTTTATCTGGGGCTCATCCACATATATCGAAATACACACTCACAGTTACACACAGGAATTAAACACACAGACACGCAACTGGTGATTTTTTTTCACTATGGATTAATCTAATGATTATTTTCTCGATTAATTGATTTATTGTTTGGTTTGTAAAAAATCTGAAAATAGTGCGCAATGCCAATCATAATATAGCCTAAAGCGACACTTTCACAATGGTTTGTTTTGTCCTATTAATAGTACAAAATTCTAAATAATTAAAATTAAATAAAAAAGCAGCAAATCATCCCATTTTAGAAACTGATTCCATGAAATGTTTTTGGATAAAAAATGACTTTATTATAATTATCAAAATAGTTGCCATTAATTTTCTGTCATCCGGTAAGTCAACTAATCATTTCACTGTACTTGTACATTTATTGTGTGCAAAAATCTTAATTTGTAAAGTAACTAGTAATTGAAGCTGACAAGTAATAGTAGTGCAGCAAATACAGTACAATAATTCCCTCTGAAACATAGTGTAGTAGAAGTAGAAAGTGACATGAAATAAAAGGACTCCAGTACAAGTACCTCCAATTTTTACTAAAGGAAAGTACTTGAGTAAATGTAATTGTGTTACATTCCACCACTGAGAGAAACTAATCTACAGCGGTAGATCAGCAGTTGCTGACCATTAACAAAGTAACTCCCCTGACTTCTAGGATTAGGATGATGAACAATTTAAATATTCCCCAGAGAATTGATGCCTTCTCCTAAACAGCCTGCATATGGCCTCTGACTCATAAAACAAGCTCTGTGAGAATTCAAATATGATCTTCCCCCAAACATTAAAGGACCAATGTAATTGGATAAGTGGATAAAGTTGGCATTGACCAGTGAAAATCACTCTTATTCCGTCGTTCAGCAACTAAGAAAAGGTTTGGGAAGCACTTGTGAAATTTTTTATGATTCCAAATCATGATTATATTGAAGGGAGATTCTATTCCTGACCTTACACTAAATTATTCGTTATTAACCTATCAACCCAAATATAATAGAGGAAAAGTAATGTTTTCACCTGGTGGTTCAGAGAGCCAGGGGACAAGTTGCGCTGGAAGGGAGGAGGGAGGCGCTGTCGGGCAGCTCGGCATGTTTTAATGCAGCGAGTCCCATGTGCAGTTCGAATAGCGATCCTTCTTGTGGAGCTCCCAAGAGCTCGGGCTTCGTCGGGTTTTGTCGGGCCTGCTGTGCGACTCGGCTTTAGTCAATCTTTCTTAGAAGGCAGATCAAATCCGTACCCACTTGGCTGGGTGTTCTGTAGCTGCGATGACTTTCAGAGTTTGTTAAACTCAGAGTTCATTCAGTTCTATCATCGCCACGGGCCTTCGACACGTTCTGTGCGGCTCGGGATTCGGCCGAGTTACCGAACTTTGTTAAGAGTCTGCAAAGTATTGAAGAGCAGAGAAGACCTGACTAGCCTAGAGGGTTTGGGTTCTCTGTTTGAGTAGTCTTCTGTTCAAGGGGAGGCGATGTGATGACATTGGCTCAACACTCCACTCCCACCTCAGATATGTTCTCTTTTAGTTATTTTCCTGTACTAATGTCTTCCTGTAGAATCAGGTGTTTGTTAAAAATGTAATGCTTCCTTGTTACAGCTCTAATTAGTTGCTGAAAGATTCTAAACATATTATATAAATGACAGGATATCTTACTTATTAGTAATAGACTGGTAACGCAGGAAAATGTGATAAATAAAGATCATTTTACATCTGTTATTATTAATACACATATGTTCCTATATATATATGAGAGAGAGAGAGATACATACATATACTCATAACAGCAAATGAGAAAGAATAATAAAACAATACAGGTCAGTGTCGTGTCGATATTCTTCACAGGATTTTATTTTGTTTGTCCCTGAGAGGCATGCACAAGAAGGGGGAAGAACCGACCCTTTATCAGGCACACATGAGGTGTTACATTTAACATAACCACTTACATCTCCTTTGTGGATTAGTTCAGTTACTGTATCAAGATCAGCATATTGAAATAAAACTTCACATTCTTCCCAAAGATTACTTAAACATGGTACATCAATTAATGCACATTTTACTCTGAATCAGAAAGTTGGTTTCTTTTCTCCCTTATTCCCTTCATTGATAATGTCCAGATATCATCCTGAGGGGGGGAATTAGTGTCCATGCGGGGTCATTTTATCACCCGAAAGTAGAGTAAGACAGGATGTTTAGTGCAAGTTTATCTTTGAATTCTCACAGAGCCTACAATATCTTTCAGCAACTGATGAGAGTTTTAACATGGAAGCATTGAATTGGTAACAAACAATTTATTCTTTAGAAAGAAATTAGAACAGGAAAGTAATTATGACAGACCAGATCTGGTAGGAGTGAAGTGTCTCAAAGATGACATCACATAATGATGGACAGACGACTGCTAAAGCAGAGAAAGCCCAAACTCTCTCGCCTCTTGCCCTCTGCCCTTTCCTGCTTGTGTCTCCTCCGGCTCTCCAGTCCACGCTACTCTTCAGAACCTGGGCCAGGCGGGCCGCCCAGAGAATCAACTGAATTCCGAGCCGCACAGAAAGTGTTAAAGAGAGGTATCCAGCCTTCTAACATGACAAAAGTTAGAAAAGTCAGAAGTGTGTTTATCAAACTCTGAAAGCCACCATAGCTATGGCACACCCAGCTAAGTCGATGTGCTTGATGTTATCCGCCTGCTGAGAAAGACAACCGACTTCTATCGCAACGCGAGACCGACGATGCCCGAAAATGCCCGAGCTCTTGGGAGCACCACAAGAGGAAATCGTGGTTGAACTGCGCATGGAACTCAGCGCATCCAAACTTGCAGAGCTGGCCATGCAGGGAAATCGACTGCGCCTCCCTCCTCTCTTTCAGCGCAACTTGTCCCCTGGCTATTGGAACCACCAGGTGAAATTTTACTTTTCCTGCGTTATGTTTGGGTTGATGCGACTAGGTAATTTAGCGTTAGGTCAAGAGTAGAAATCTGCCGTCAATAATCATGATATGTAATCGTAAAACATTTAGGCACGCTTCCCAAATAACCTCTCAGCAGCTTAATGACACATTAAGGTATTTCACTGCTCAATATTATGGTTTAATCCAGTCTTCTGTGTTTCCACAAATTAAGAAATCTTAATTTCATTCATTGCTTTATCTTCTACACTGGTCATTCATTCATTATCCATCACTTTATTCATCTTTACTCATGGTTGCATTTACCTGTTCATTTGTGTGTCTAGTTGTTTGTGTGTTAGTAATGTGTGTGTTAGTAGTAATAAATGTTTCACTCATAAAGATCGTTGTCCTTTGTCTTCTGTAACTGCCTGATTTCAGGTTAATTCCCTCACAAAGCTAATTTGTGCATTACCTCTTGACTGATCAAGAGAAACGGCTTAATGTAAAACTGAGCTAAATTTTAACTATTGTTGGAGAATGTTAATCAAATTGCTGCTGTTTTGTATTCACTACATACTGGTGGAGAATGCAGGCAGAAACATGTAGATTTCCTAGAGAATTTACTTAGTTATGTTTTATTATGTTTAAGTTGTGCAAAATCTTGACATGCTCAAGGAATATATTCATGTGTCGTCCACAGATCTACCTCTGAAGGAGATACTTTTTAATCCTACAAGTACAGCTGTCTGCGTCTAGACCTGTGCAACGGCCAAATCAAAGTTGTCACATTAGATAAATGCCAGATGGCTCCCAGCAGGATCAGATGATATTGCTGACTGCAACAACAATGGGCTGCAAACAGTTGCTGTTGACATGAAAACAAAAAATTAGAAATAAACTATTGATTATTATCAGGATTTGTGGATTTATATTTAGGTCTTGCCAAAAAGTCCTCATACCCACAAGGTAATATAGGTCATTTGTAAGTGCCTTGCACAATGACTGTTACAACGCTGACATACAGTATGAGTGTTTTCTGATCTGCCACCTGTATGGCAAAGCCTGTGCGCTAGTTCAGGCAGTAAACTCAAGTCTACCGCTACACTGAAATGACAATCTTGTCATTGCACTTCAATGTACCCTTTTTATTATGGCGGTGATTTGGCAATGTTGTGCACACTTGTTTTGCTGCATGCCTGCTGCCACACTACTCACCTAAAGCATATGCTGTCATTTAATGCTACATTTCACAAGCCCCACCTCCACACCAGCATCTACCTCTAGGCTCTGAGTCTATGTTCCCCTTGGGGGGAAGCTATCATTGTCACTCCCCACTCCCTGCTGTGCTTAATGTTGTGTTTCGTTAGCTGACTGAACTATGGTCAGGGTAGGCAACTAAAAAATTGTTTAAAAGTGCGTTAAAAAACGGCGGCTGTGGCTTGGTGGCAGAACAGTTGCCTGCCAATCGGAAGGTCAGCGGTTCGATCCCCCAGCCATGCATCGAAGTATCCTTGAGCAAGATACTGAACCCCAAAAATGCTCCCGAAGCTGCGCCTTCGGTTTGCTCCTCATGTATAAGTCGCTTTGGATAAAAGCATCTGCTAAATGTAAATGGGTTAAGATTAGAAAATCATGATTTAAAGTTATCTACTGATCACCTTCATGGTTACAATAAGACTATTTTGAGTGTTAGGGTTAGGGTATGAGGCAGGGCATGCACTGCAGAGCAAACTGCAGGCTTATCTCCATGTAGGAAATGTTCCATCTACCTGGAATCAATGGTTACATTTTGCATCAAATTCAAGGACAACAGAGGAAAAACTTTTTTTTCAATCAGAAAAAAGTCTCAATGCTTTTAAGGACACAGAGTTCCCAGGATGACTCCGGCGGATACTTAGACCTCCCGGTACTTGTTCAATGAGGGGGAGCGGCAGTTTGCCAAGCAAAAAACAGAGCCATTTGGACCCACTTACATGGGCAGCGGTAATGACGGCAGACATTGGCAGGGGGGCAGTGAGACTCATTAGAGTCATTAGTTTCACCTAATTTCTGTGTCAAGTCTTCTTTGCTATGCTGGCTAAGAGGGGGTGGGGGGTTTGGGGATGATTTGGGCATGGTGGGGAGGGTGCAGGCCTGTAACAGCCATTAACATAAGGGTGTGATGGATGTGGCTGGCTGGGGTGCCACTGAGGCAGAATCTGCACAGTCAGCAGCCCGACTTTTTTTCACTTTCCTTCATCCTTTCTTCCCCTCCCTTTTCTCTTCTCGCTCCTAACGGGCAGGGAAAAGACCAAAGCATGAGGATGGATGTTGAAGAGTAGCAAACAAAAAAAAACATAAGACAAAAAAAAAAATGATATGAGGTCATTACAAAATGTCAAAGCAAAATGTGAACTGGGCAGCAACATTAGTAAGTCATCTTCTTAGCCTTTCACTTTCAACTACAATGACTCCACAAGAGAATCGAGGGCTCCATGGCTATTAGCTGCACCAGCGTTTCTGCTACCGCTGGAAACTGTATTGAGATCTCAGGGAGCCTCTTTTAGGGTGTTTTCACAGTTGGTTTACAGCAGTCCTTTCAAGCACTACTGCACTTTCTTTCTCAAGGTGCACTCAAACCAATCGTGTTTGCTACAGATCAGCCTGTCTTCACTCCTTCAGATCAGTTCATTCAGCCAGGTGAGACTGATGCTAACTGATCCAGATCACACCTGAAGAAACAGGTTTTTTAGGAGCGCAAACTGTTTATAAATGATAATTAATGGCTTTCCAGCATGCTAACTCTTTAGTTTACTATGCTTTATAGATCAGTTATAAGCCAGTTAGAAACAATTTATGGGGTACGAGACTGTGCACAATCTCCATGGCCTGGTTTCATCCTCCTCCAGCAGCACACTTGCCTTGTCTTTTTTAGGTAGTTCTTTAGTCAATCAGGTAGACCCCTCCAAAAAAGGACCAAAATCAACATGTCTTAACTGCAGGCTTAAAAAACCTTTATTAATGACCTATTAACAATTATAATTGCACATGTACTCAAACATGCTATTTTTATTATAATTCTAATTTATTATTACGTTTTTTTTATGGATTTTCTTTTTAAATTTCATTAAGGCTCCTACTAGAAAGTACCCAAAACAATATTCAATTCAATTCAATTTTATTTTATTTATATAGCCCAATATCACAAATCACATTTGCTTCAAAGGGAAATATTGTCAACCAGCAACTGCCAAACCCTTACGGAGATTGTGTCACAAGTCCTATGTGGTTCTAGAAATGAAGTTGGCGTCCTGTTTATTCTAGGTCTAGGGTCTTTTTTTTTTTTATTTTGATTTTACATTCTGATTAAAAAATGTTTAAATGTTGCCAGTGCATTCCATGCACTTAGGTTTAGCAACAGCAGTGGAGCGTAACTAGGTACATTTACTCAAGCATTGTACTTAAGTTCACTTTTGAGGTACATACGTTTTTATTTAATACCATTTTACACTATATTTCATTAAACACATTTCAGGGGGAAATACGGTCCTTTTTACGCCAATAGAGAAGTACAGCAAGACATTGAAAGTTGCAGAAGCAGTGTCCATTGTACTGTAGACGTTTATATAGCTGAAGCTAATTTCCAGTCCTGTGATGGGCATTTCAAGCAATCCTTAAAATTACATGTTGCAACTTAAAATCTTGAAATCAGTGCATATAATAATTAAGTATGAGCGCACATACACAAATAATGACTATTTGGTGTCAAGATAACTGTTCTGGCCAGATTTTAACCAGGACTTGACAGTTGTAGAGAAAGTTTTAAAATTCTGAACCTGCTTTAAACCCGGAGGTAGGGAATTCCAGAGGGTTGTGCCAAAGAACATTTTACAGTGTTTAATTCTACAATTGCCATCTGATGGGATTCAGATGTTAGTGGCAGTATAGAGAAGTCTAGTTATGAACGTGTTGAAAATGGGTGAAGCTAAATGGTGGAGACATTTAAATGTAAGTGTGAGGTTGCAGTAATTAATGAAATTGTCAAAACTAAGAAGATTCTATTTCTTTAGAATATTTCAAGGATGGAATCCTAGTGGTTCTTGTCCAGCACTTTGATAGTTTGGTTGTAAAGGGATGTTAGTGGCTGATTTCTGAGACCAAGAGGTTATGCAGTATGAGAGATGAGAAAACAAATTATTGCATGCATCAGTGTTCAAGCTGTATTAAATGGTAAACAGTGTCTGATTTGCCTGAAGGTTTGAAGATTGGCATTAACAGTTCTACCTAACTTTTTTGTGTTTGTCAGATCTTAATGGAGAGTCCAAAACAATTCCAAAGTACTTAAAACCCTGTACTGTCTCTAGTTCATTGCATTGTATCCTAATTTGGAAAGTATCTGTGATTGGGAAATTTATTAGTGCTAAACACAGAGACGTTTTTTTTAACATTCAGTTAGTTTGGATGCAGGTGATTTTGCTGTCACAAACACAACATTATCGTCAGTGTACATTTGTAGCCCAACTCCTGTGCATCACTCAGACCTTTGTTTAGCTTCTATATCAATTACATTTTTAATAACGGATCCTTGTGGTATGCTCATTTTATTTTTACGGCAGTCAGATTTAAAATGACACAATGGTTACTTGTTGACTCCTATTTCTTAAACATTGTTGTTGGTTGAAAAGAGAAATTTAAATTTAGTTTATTTGGATAGCAGGATGTCATGACTGACAGTATCAAATGCCTTTTTGAGATCTAGGGAAACTGTACCAGCTACACTCCACATATCCAAAAAGCTCTTGATATTTTCAAGCAGAAAGCAATTAGCTACTTCTGTTGAATGCTTGGGTCTGAAACCTATTTGATTTGGGTGCAAGAGGTTATTATCTTCCAAGTATGCCAATAATTGATGTGGTAAAACCTTTTCCAAGACTTTGCAGAAAATTGGAAGTATGGAAATTGGTCTGTAATTTGTAGTCAGGTTAGCTTCACCTGACCTTAGCAGAGCATTGTTTCTGAGGTTAAGGATTGACTAGATATTTATTTTTTCCAAGCATTAGAAATATTCCAATAAACCTGGTAAAGTACTGTGCTTTTGCAGCCCGCATTTCTTTCACCACCTTATTTCTTAGGGATTTAAAAGTTATTTTGACAGTTAAATTTTTTATTTTAGGGAGATTTTTAGGGCCTGATCTCTCATTCATTTAATTTCCCTTTGTCAATCAAGGCAATACATTTTTTCCGGGTTTTTCCTTTATTTTTTTGTCCAACCAGTTAATATTGAAATCACAAAGGGCATATATTAATTTATGAGGATCCAACTTTTTCAGGAGTACTTCAAAATCATTATAAAATGTGATTTTGTGCCATGACTAGTACATGAAAGGACATTTGGGGTGAGAGGGTTATATGTACAGTCATACATTTCAGTTGGGATTCTATTTCCATGTCACAGCTTTTAATGGCGTCTTTAACGTATTATTACACCTCCACATCTATCTTTGTGGTAGAAATTATAGCCAGGTATTTCTAGCAGTTCTGTTACAATATTTGAGTAAGCTATGATTCACAAAGAGATTATATATTTGATCACGTTTGGGCAGCAGATTATACCAATTATACCTTTGGGTTTTAATGTCCGATCTCAAATCATTTTGGCATGATTTACAGTCTGAAAGAAACAATGTTGTTTTCGGTTCTCATTCAGATTGAGGTTACTGTTTAGAGCATTGTTGTTGGTTGAGTTTTTAACTTGTGTGTTCATAGTAATAGGAGGTAAAATTGTTGAAATAATTTTTTGGAGATCTACTAGTTAATAAAACTGGGATAGAAGTACCTGATTTTGAGGCAGGGTGACATAAGGCAGGACTTTGAGAATGTCACACTGTAAAGTGCTTGCAAGAGTGTAGGGCCAGTTCAATGTTCATGGATGAAATATGTGATCATGATTGGTTTGGATGGAGACGATCCTTTTTAAAAAGTTCAGGTCGATTAATAAATGAAGTGAATTGTCAACAAAAGGAAAGTCTCTGTTCCTATAGTATCCCTTTAACCAAATGTGAAACTGATGTTGGGGAAAGGACACATTGCTTTCCAGTGTCCAAGCCTACTGTCCACAAGATGCACAAACTCTTCCTTGTGTGTTTTTTTAAGTCGTTAGTGCCAACATGAGCTGCTTTTCCACCAACTTTCATCCCCAGCAACTATGTAACAGGTGTCTGGTTTATTATAATGTAAGTCACTGTTATTAAGTAATCTAGGCTAAATCAGATGTTCAGGAACGACTACAGGACAGGACCATTTACAGTGGTCAGTAAATGACAGAAACAAATTTAGTAGTAATTATGTGATGTATTCCATAGTAAGTGAACAAATATAAACAAAATGTGTTTAAAGTATTTACAACACTGCAGCAAATTATAACCATTTAGGGAAATGGAGAGAAGTGCACATTCAGAAAACAAGAAAATTAGTTTTTTCCAGTTTCTAACAAGCATTGTTCAATACTGAAACAACATTTTCAAAACTCTTCACACAGTCTGCATTACCAGCATGGATGTTGGCCAAACAGTTAATCTCACCTACAAAACTCACTCAGAACACTAACACTGGCAACAATTCTCATTCAGAAAACACACAATTCATTCATAACACACTGACCTAAAAAACTCTTAACAGGAAGCCTTACATAATTGATGAATTTTTTTTTTCACACAACAATGAAGGAAGGGGAGTTTGATGCCCTTTGGCTTCTCTCCTCTGCTGGCACAAGTTGAATTTGTAGGTCATTTAAAAACTAAACTAAAAATGAGCCTCTCTGTATTGTAGGGGCCAACGAGTGGTTTGTGTAGCAAATCTTCATTGGACATTGCACACATCGTGATGTTAGCTCCCCTTTGGCCTCGGACCTCCACAGTCACTCTCTGTCCAATTACATTTCTTTTGCTGTGTCGTGTTTTTGCCAGTTTGAATCCAGCTTCATCCACAAAGATAAAAGTATGTGGAGTTCGTCTGGCTTCCATCTCCATTACACTCCAAATTACAAACAGTTGCACAGTAATTGACATTATGCATCAATGTGTATTTACCCTGTTTGGTTACTGAACCGACATCTTACCTGGACATATTGATACCGGAGTTCATTGTTTCTCTCAAAGGGTACAGTGTACAGTTGCTTCATCCTTATTTTATGTTTCTCTAGGACTCTGGCAATTGTTGTTGTGCTAACCATATTCACATTTTCAAAAGTGCCATTGTCTGCCGGCAATCTTTCAAATTTCCTGCAGTTTTATTGAATTGTTGGCAATTACCGTATCCTCAATGGCAAATTCTTGTGCATCAGAAAAGGATCGGATCCCATCCATCCATCCATTTTCTACCGCTTATCCGGGGCCGGGTTGCGGGGGCAGCAGTCTAAGCAGAGACACCCAGACTTCCCTCTCCCCAGACACTTCCTCCAGCTCTTCTGGGGGAATACCGAGGCGTTCCCAGGCCAGCCGAGAGACATAGTCCCTCCAGCGTGTCCTAAGTCTTCCCCGGGGCCTCCTCCCTGTTGGACATGCCCAGAACACCTCCCCAGGGAGGCGTCCAGGAGGCATCCGGGACTGATGCCCGAGCCACCTCAGCTGACTCCTCTCGATGTGGAGGAGCAGCTGCTCTACTCTGAGCTCCTCCCGAGTGACCGAGCTCCTCACCCTATCTCTAAGGGAGCGGCCAGCCACCCTGCGGAGGAAACTCATTTCGGCCGCCTGTATCCGGGATCTTGTCCTTTCGGTCATGACCCAAAGCTCATGACCATAGGTGAGAGTAGGAACGTAGATCAACTGGTAAACAGAGAGCTTTGCCTTGCAGCTCAGCTCCTTCTTTACCACGACAGACCGGTACATCGACCGCATCACTGCAGAGGATGTATCGATCCGCCTGTCGATCTCCCGCTCCGTCCTTCCCTCACTCGTGAACAAGACCCCAAGATACTTAAACTCCTCCACTTGAGGCAGGAGCTCTCCACCAACCTGAAGGGGACAAGCCACCCTTTTCTGGCTGAGAACCATGGCCTCGGACTTGGAGGTGCTGATTCTCATCCCCGCCGCTTCACACTCGGCTGCAAACCGTCCCAGTGCACGCTGAAGGTCCTGATTTGATGAAGCCAACAGGACAACATCATCTGCAAAAAGCAGAGACGAAATCCTGTGGTCCCCAAACCGGACTCCCTCCGGCCCCCGACTGCGCCTAGAAATCCTATCCATATAAATAATGAACAGGACTGGTGACAAAGGGCAGCCCTGCCAGAGTCCAACATGCACCGGGAACAGATTTGACTTACAGCCGGCAATGCGAACCAAACTCCTGCTCCAGTCATATAGGGACTGGACAGCCCTTAGCAGAGGGCCCCGGACCCCATACTCCCAGAGCACCCCCCACAGGTCACCGCGAGGGACACAGTCGAATGCCTTCTCCAGATCCATAAAGCACATGTAGACTGGTTGGGCAAACTCCCATGAACCCTCCAGCAACCTGGCGAGGGTATAGAGATGGTCCAGTGTTCCACGACCGGGACGAAAACCGCATTGTTCCTCCTGAATCCGAGGTTCGACCATCGGCCGAATTCTCCTCTCCAGTACCCTGGCATAGACTTTTCCGGGGAGGCTGAGGAGTGTGATCCCCCTGTAGTTGGAACACACCCTCCGGTCCCCCTTTTTAAACAGAGGGACCACCACCCCGGTCTGCCAGTCCAGAGGCACTGTCCCCATCCGCCACGTGATGCTGCAGAGGCGTGTCAACCAAGACAGCCCCACAACATCCAGAGACTTGAGGTACTCAGAGCGGATCTCACCCATCCCCGGTGCCTTGCCACCGAGGAGCTTCTCAACTACCTCAGTGACCTCAGCCCGGGAGACTGACGAGTCCACAACCGAGCCCTCAGCCTCTGCTACCGCAATGGAAGACATGCCAGTGGGGTTGAGGAGATCCTCGAAGTACTCCTTCCACCGTCCGAGGATGTCCCCAGTCGAAGTCAGCAGATTCCCACCCCCACTGTAAACAGTGTGTGCGGGGCACTGCTTCCCCTTCCTGAGGCGCTGGACGGTTTGCCAGAATTTCTTCGAGGCCGACAGATAGTCCTTCGCCATGGCCTCACCGAACTCCTCCCAGACCCGGGTTTTTGCCTCTGCAACCACCCGGGCTGAAGCTCGCTTGGTCCTCCGGTACCCATCCGCTGCCTCCGGAGTCCCCCGAGCCAACCAGGATCGATAGGACTCTTTCTTCAGCTTGACGGCATCCCTTACTTCCTGGGTCCACCAGCGGGTTCGGGGATTGCCGCCACGACAGGCACCGCTCCGAGCAGCCGCATCGACAATAGAGGTGGAGAACATGGTCCACTCGGACTCAATGTCTCCAGCCTCCCTCGGGATCTATCTGAAGCTCTGCCGGAGGTGGGAGTTGAAGATCTCTCTGACCAGAGATTCAGCCAAACATTCCCAGCAGACCACAGTATGTTTGGGTCTGCCATGTCTGTCCAATTTCCTCCCCCGCCATCGGATCCAACTCACCACCAGGTGGTAAACAGTTGACAGCTTCGCACCTCTCTTCACCCGAGTGTCCAAGGCATACGGCCGGAGGTCAGATGAAACAACCACAAAGTCGATCATCAACCTCCGACCTGGGGTGTCCTGGTGCCACGTGCACTGATGGACACCCTTATGCTTGAACATGGTGTTCGTTATGGACAAACCGTGACTAGCACAGAAGTCCAATAACAGAACACCACTCGGATTCAGGTTGGGGGGGCTGTTCCTCCCAATCACGCCCCTCAAGGTATCACGGTCGCTGCCCATGTGAGCATTGAAGTCCCCCAGTAGAACAACATCCCCGGTCGGAGCGCTTTCCAGCACCCCTCCCAGAGACGGCAAGAAGGTCGGGTACTCTACACTGCCATTCAGCCTGTAAGCACAAATAACAGTGAGAGACCTATCCCCAACCCGAAGGCGCAGGGAAACGACCCTCTCGTTCACGAGGGTGAACTCCAACACATGGCGGCTGAGTTGGGGGGCTATAAGCAAGTCCACACCAGCCCGCCGCCTCTCACCGCGGGCAACTCCAGAGTAGTAGAGAGTCCAGCCTCTCTCGAGGAGTTGGGTTCCAGAGCCCAAGCTGTGCGTGGAGGCGAGCCCGACTATCTCTAGTCGGTATCTCTCAACCTCCTGCACCAGCACAGGCTCCTTCCCCTCTTCGAGGTGACATTCCATGTCCCTAGAGCCAGATTCCTTGTCCGGGGATTGGGTCGCCGAGGCCCCCGCCTTCGACTGCCACCCAATCCACAAAGCACCGGCCCCTTACGGTTCCTCCTGCAGGTGGTGGGCCCACGGGAGATCGGCCCCACGTCACTCGTTCGGGCTGAGCCCGGCCGGGCCTATGGGACAAGACCCGGCCACCAGGCGTTCGCATGCGAGCCCCAACCCCAGGCCCCATGGGGCAAGACCCGGCCACCAGGCGTTCGCATGCGAGCCCCAACCCCGGGCCTGTGCCGTACCGGGTGACGTCACAGACCTGGATTTCACACTCGTCATAAGGGGGATTCGAACCGCTCTTTGTCTGGCCTGTCACCCAGGACCTGTTTGCCTTGGGAGGATCGGATCCCCTCTGGTAGTAACAGAACGAGACCAGGTAAGAGTGGCTTTGTAGTGTGTTGCAGAGGCTGAACACTCGGTGGACGGACTGTCGCCAACGTTGCCACAGAAGGAGGCGCCCAGTGCAGAAAGGTGTTTGTCTTGGGCCATGGCAATGGTTGTAAACACCAGGATTAGCTGATCCTTGTTCATGACATCCCATTTTAGCCCTCTGATGTCGTCTTGCAAAAGTGAGTATTCCGGAAGGCAATGTCCATACACAGCCATCGTGATTACTGTTTCAGAGGCCAGCTAGCAAGATTAACCTGGCTAAAAGCAAGCCTAGCTATTTTAGCCTGGCAGTCTCACACTGAAAACAAACAAAGTCCTTAACCAAGTTACTGGGTACTTTGCAGATTATAATTTTACATTTACTTCTAAAATATGATGCACTGTTGTAGCATAAATTACCCAAAAGAGGGCTTATATAAAATGGTTAAAGCCACTCCTGACTTAATGTAGACAAACACTACATATCCCCCCAGACACACCCCAGACTCTAATCTGTATTATAAATATTAATACTGTAAGCCATACCATATTCTAAATTCAAACTACATGGCTGTCTCCCACTGTCCGCCCCCCCAAAGAGAGGCCCAGCCAGCCGGTGGGTCATCTTGCTGCGAAGTGACATGGGTAACCACTGCCCCACCATCATGCCCTGTTAGAGTTTAAAGCTTTCATTCGCAATTTTCTTTAGTTACCATAACTTACCAGTCAACTTCAACAAATAAATTGGATGGTGATTTTTAAATGTAATTGATAACTAAACAGTAAATACTCATATTCTTTCTGCCACTTTGCAGGCGTATTGTACATCCGGGCCTGAGGACCTCTTCTCGGACTGGAAATTAGCATTTACAGTATATTGTCTATTTACCATGACCTCATTTTTTCTCTAACGTTAACCAAGCGGCCAAAAGTTCCTTCATAGGCTGTCTGAAACCATAAAGGATGAGTTAGCCTACCAGGAGCTCAACAAGGACCTCGACAAGCTCATCTCTCTGGCCATTTGGGTGGGTAATCGTCTCTGTGAGAGAGTGAGAGGTGCGTTCCCAGCTAGCCAGACTACTGGAGAATCAATTGTATGTAAAGGCTGAGTGTGTTCCAAGTCTCTATAATTTCGGGTTTCACTGTATCGGGCAGATGTGCATTGCCAAATTGTATTGCTTTATTCAGTTCGATTCACTTTAGCCGCAGTCTCTCTCCCTTTCATCGTGGAAGTTGATGCCTCTGGGGTTGGTGTGGGAGCAGTCCTGTCCCAGCGCTCTCCTGTAGACCAGAAACTCCACCTACCATGGAAGGGGACAGTGGTTATTTCGTCCCTGCCTGCCCCACCTGTGCACAGAATAAGACCTCCAGTAAAAACCCATGTGGCCTCCTTTGTCCCATATCACCCTTGGTCTCATATCTGGTTGGACTTTATGACTGGCCTGCCACCATCCAATGGTAATGAACCTGGACAAGAACACGTTCCAACCTGCTTTGTATAGTCTCCAGGTGGAAGCTTCAGGTGGACCGGCATTCTTCTCCAGCTCCCCACTACCAGGTTTTAATATTCATGTGGGCGTTGAAAATGATAGCCTTAGTACTGCGTTTATCTCATTATTAGACTCGATTGGCTTCTTTCAGTGTGTACATAAACCCACTCACTGTTTTGGCCACACCCTCGACCTTGTTCTGGTATACGGCATTGAAATTGAACATCTAACAGTCTTTCCACAGAATCCTTCACTATCAGACCATTATTTAATAACTTTTGAACTCCTATTACTTGAGTACACACCAGCAGTCAAATACTACTACAGTAGATGTCTATCTGATAGCGCTGTAGCTAAATTTAAGGAAGAAATTCCATCTGAATTTAACTCAATACTATGTCTTAACATAACAGAGGACTCTTGTGCAAATTTCAGTCCGTCCCAAATTGATCATCTTGTTGATAGTGCTGCAGGTTCACTGTGAACGACACTTGATTCTGTTGCTCCTCTTAAAAAGAAGATAATAAAACAAAAAAGGGTAGCTCCATGGTATAACGCTGAAACCCGCAAATTAAAGCAAACATCACGAAAACTTGAAAGAAAATGGCGTTCCAACTATCTAGGAGAATCTTGTTTAGCCTGGCAAGTCTTAAAATATATAAGAAGGCCCTCCGTAATGCCAGAGCAGCCTACTACTCATCACTAATAGAGGAAAATAAGAACAACCCCAGGTTTCTTTTCAGCACTGTAGCCAGGCTGACAGAGAGCCACAGCTCCATTGAGCCATGTATTCCTGTAGCCCTCAGCAGTAACGACTTCATGAGCTTCTTTAATGATACAATTTTGACTATTAGAGAAAAAATTAATCACGTCCTGCCCTCAGCTGGTGCCAACCGATTTTCAAGCATAGAGGCATTGGAGGGAGCTGTGAAACCTGATGTGTACTTGGACTGCTTCTCTCCTGTTGACCTTATTCATCTAACATTGACAATTTCTTCATCTAAGCCATCGACCTGTCTCTTAGACCCAATTCCAACTAGGCTGCTTAAAGATGTTCTACCATTAGTTAGTACGTCTTTTGTAGATATGATCAATTTGTCTTTACTGACAGGTTATGTACCACAGTCTTTTAAAGTAGCTGTTATTAAACCTCTCCTTAAAAAGCCCACACTGGATCCAGGGGTTTTAGCCAACTATAGACCTATATCTAACCTTCCCTTTATCTCTAAGATCCTTGAAAAAACTGTTGCTAATCAGTTATGTTACTTTCTAAATAACAATAGTATATTTGAGGATTTCCAGTCAGGTTTTAGAGTAGCACAGAAACAGCACTGGTGAAAATTACAAATGACCTTTTAATTGCATCAGACAATGGACTTGTCTCTGTACTTGTCTTGTTAGATCTTAGTGCTGCATTCGATACCATTGACCATCAAATTCTATTACAGAGACTGGAACATTTAATTGGAATTAAAGCAACCGCGTTAAGCTGGTTTAAATCCTATCTATCAGACCGATCTCAGTTTGTTTATGTTAACGATGAATCATCTGAGCACACCAAAGTTAGTCACGGAGTTCCACAAGGTTCTGTGCTTGGACCACTTCTATTTACTTTATATATGCTTCCTTTGGGCAATATTATTAGAAAGCACTCCATAAAGTTTCATTGTTACGCAGATGATACCCAGTTATATTTATCGATTAAGCCGGATGAAACTGATCAGTTAGTTAAACTTCAATCATGCCTTAAGGACATAAAAACCTGGATGACCAGAAATTTTCTGATGTTAAACTCGGACAAAACTGAAGTTATTGTACTTGGCCCCAAACGCCTCCGAGACTCACTGTCGGCAGATCTAATTGCTCTAGAGGGCATTGCCCTGGCCACCTGCACCTCTGTGAGGAACCTAGGAGTTATCTTTGATCAGGATCTATCCTTCGACTCCCACATGAAGCAAACCTCACGGACAGCCTTTTTTCACCTACGTAACATTGCCAAAATCAGGCACTTCCTGTCTCGAAGTGATGCAGAAAAATTAATCCATGCATTTGTTACTTCAAGGCTGGATTACTGCAATTCCATATTATCAGGCAGCCCGAAAAAGTCACTTAAAATTCTCCAGTTGATTCAGAACGCTGCAGCACGTGTACTGACAGGAACTAGGAAAAGAGATCATATTACTCCAATACTATCTTCTCTGCACTGGCTCCCTGTGAAATCCAGAATAGAATTTAAAATCCTTCTCCTCGCCTACAAAGCTCTTAATGGTCAGGCACCGTCGTATCTTACAGAGCTCATAGTGCCTTATTACCCCACTAGAACACTGCGCTCTCAGAATGCAGGGTTTCTTGTGGTTCCTAGAGTCTCCAAAAGTAGAATGGGAGCCAGAGCCTTTAGCTATCAAGCTCCTCTCCTGTGGAATCAGATCCCAGTTCGGGTTCGGGAGGCAGACACCATCTCCACATTTAAGAGTAGGCTAAAGACTTTTCTCTTTGATAAAGCTTATAGTTAGGGCTGGCTCAGGAGAGTCCTGAACCATCCCTTAGTTATGCTGCTA
>CM022490.1:2220182-2249232 GCA_011952105.1 Coreoperca whiteheadi
CCACGTGGAGTTGCTTGGTTGTCATCTTCTTTGTCCATCATCTTCCTTTATGTTTTAACACCTAAACATTTTTAAAAAAAAAAAAAAAAAATATATATATATATATATATAACAATTTTGCCATCATGGCTGTATATGTTATAGTTTTGATGGTATAAATCTATTCTGTACTTACGACATCTATTGCATGTCTGTCCATCCTGGGAGAGGGATCCCTCCTCTGTTGCTCTTCCTGAGGTTTCTATCATTTTTTTTCCCCTGTTAAAAGGGTTTTTTTGGGTAGTTTTTCCTTAATCGAATCGAGGGTCTAAGGACAGAGGGTGTCGTATGTTACAGATTGTGAAGCCCTTTGAGGCAAATGTGATTTGTGATACTGGGCTATATAAATAAAATTGAATTGAATTGAATTGAATTGAATTGAATTGAATTGAATTCTTAGAGTTGAGTCCTCCAAATTGGCTCCCAAATTTGTGGGCCCATTCAAGATCATCAACTCTTCTGCATCCCATCTGCAACTTCCCTGTTCTCTTCGGGTCCACCCCACCTTCCACGTCTCCAAGATCACCAGCCCCCTTTCTTCTGCTATTCGTCCTCCGCTTTTTACTTGTTATTTTTGTTTTCAAGATTATTATTTTTTGGTGGGGGCTTTAGTTCCTAGAGCTGGAGGAAGTGTCTGGGGAGAGGGAAGTCTGGGCATCTCTGCTTAGACTGCTGCCCCCGCGACCCAGGCCCGGATAAGCGGAAGAAGATGGATGGATGGATGGTGGGGGCTTTAGCCTTTATTCTGATAAAGACAACGTTTAGTGCTCAACCTTGTCCATGGGACGCATGCTCTACCAGGTGAGCTATCCGCACCCCACCTGGTTGGTAGTTCTGATGCCTACAGTCAGATGTCCATCGCTGGGGCAAGGGCCCTCAACATTTTGCAGTAAAGTGCATTGTACTGTAGGACTACCTTTGCACAGTATGTGGGGATTCCAGAGACATTTTCAAGGGCTCCACCTCACTCACATATCCCATCTAGTGGTTGTTGGAGCACACAACAACTTCTGGGTGTTAACTGTTTCTAGAGTAGAGTTGCAAAGGTAAATGAGAGACAACTGTATGATGTGTGCGTCCCCCTCCTCCCCCTTATTCATCTTTATGTTCAGATAGTCTTGGGAGAACTAATTCAGTGTAAAACCTTTCTTTGTATCCGGTTAGAAACAGCAGCCACTTATACGTATACATTTCACACAAGCCGACAGAAGATTTGGTCTCCAAATTCAGAATGCTGAGGCCAAGAGGAAGGTAAACTACTGTGTATGCTGTTATATTTAACCCCATCTAACCCCACAGCCCCACTGCAGCATCAATTAAAACGATTGCTTTCCTCAATTGTTTTTACTGTTGTTTATTCCATTAACATTTTAGTCCGATTGCAGCCACCATAATTCATCCCCGCGGTTGTAAAGTCCTCACACAGGCATTAAAATCACAGATAGAAAAACACAAAGCTGCATGGAAGTCTAAATGTGGCTTAGCTCCCCTGCATTGCTTTTGTTTAGTCTCCATTTTGACTGTGTGACCTGTAGTACAAGACTGTGGTTGTACTGTACACTCCCAGTGGGCAGCAGTTTTTAACAGACACCTCCTGTTTTCTTCTCATCTTTTTTGTTTTCAAGCTGTTCCTCACACTGAGCCTTTAGTCTTTTACTGTTCCTTCTGTCGCTCCTTCTCCCTCCCTCTCCCTATTTTTTTCTTCTCTTTCTGGCTCTCCCTCTATCCCTATCTCCTCGCAGTCAATTTACCCACTTTCCTCTTTCTCCAGCTTTCTCTGTTTGGCTGTCAGTCTATTTTCTTGGCTTTTTACCCCTCTCTGTTTGTCTCATAGGTCAAAAGTGGATTTGAGACAGACATGCTAGACACGCACTCATACAAACACACACAAAATTGTAAATTGGAATACAGTACAATATACACATTATATGCATTATGTTATGGAAGCCAGGCTACATAAATTGCATTATATGCTTGCATATGTGACATCCCTCCTGTTCTAGGCTGAACATAGATATCATAGTTCTTCAGACAAACCTGAGACCTTCGAAACCAGTCTTGGTTCCAGACTTTCTAGACCTATAATCAGACTAAATTGCTTTTCGAACCAAGTCTGACATCATGTTAATGTTAGCTGGTTGGTAGATAACGAGTGACATATCTGTCCCACCAACAACATTTTCACTCGACACAGAAACCGGGTTCAAAGGAGTAGTTAACATTTGTGTTGTCGATCAAAGAAATATGTTGATCCAAATAAACTGTTTTACATTGATTTATCCTCAATCTTGCTGAGAGATAGATGAGAAGAATAATACCACTACCATGTGTGTAGGATAAATATGAACCTAGAGCCAGCAGCCAGTTAGCGTAGCACGTACACTGGAAGCAAAAAATGAAGTTCAGTTGTGGTTTTACAGTGGAACTATTGCTTGAGCAGGAGTAATGAATTAGCATCTACTGGTCGCCAGGGAACCTCAGAGTGACGGCAATACCGCAGGAAGTCACTGCCAAGAAATAGTCTCATATACACACACACACACACACGCACACACACACACACACGCACACACACACACAAATATAACACCCCGTAAAACAAAAATATTTTGTTTTTATTCTTTAGTTTGTGCAGACTGAACAAACAAGATAACATGGTTATCAGTGAGCTTCAGAGGTGTAGGTAGGCATATTTTGTTAGCTTTGGACAAAGCCGGACTAGCTGTTTTTCACTGTTTCCAATCTTTGTGCTAATCTAAGCTAACTGACGGTAGCTCAATATTAGACAGCCACATATTAGAGTGGGATCACTCTATCTGTTGGCAAGACCATTTTTCCCCCAAAAATTCTTTAAGAGTTGCTAATACTATAATTTGATTTACAACAAACTTAGAGCTGTGTCACACTCATCCACACCTCATATCCTCCATCAGGGTAAAGATTTTCTGGTACACTAAAGTGTCAGCTTGTAATGGACCTCTCATGTCACAGAGGTCATCGTGACACGTCTTCCTGTGGATACCAGTACTTTCGTTATGCTGCTGACCGTCGCTTCACTGAGGCATGACACCTGCCAAGCAATAACTTCCTCCTCTGATGACTCCAGGAACACCTGAGCTTCATCAGGTCAATCAGATGATCTGTAAAAAATGGCAGATTCAGTGTTGTAAGAAAATACACAGTGGTTGAGACTGTGCCTCCGCAACTACCCGGGCTGAAGCTCGCTTGGCCTTCCAGTACCCATCAGCTGCCTCAGGAGTCCCATTATCCAACCAGGCTCGATAGCACTCCTTCTTCAGCTTGACTTCATCCCTTACTTCCGGAGTCCACCAATGGGTTCAGGGGTTGCCACCATGACAGGCACCAGAGACCTTACAGCCACACGTCTGAGCGGCTGCGTTGACAAAGGAAGTGGAGAAAATGGTCCACTCGGACTCAATGTCTCCAACCTCCCTCAGGATCTGGTCGAAGCTCTGGGAGTTGAAGATCTCTCTGACCAGAGACTCAGCCAAACATTCCCAGCAGACCCTCACAGTACGTTTGGGTCTACCAAGTCTGTCCATCTTCACATGAGTGTTGAAGTCCCCCAGTAGAACGACAGGTCGGAGCACTTTCCAGCACCCCTCCCTGGGTTGCCAAGAAGGTCAGGTACTCTACCCTGCCATTTGGCCCATAAGCATAAATAACAGTGAGAGACCTATCCCCGACCCGGAGGGGCAGGGAAAGCACCCTCTCATTTACCGGGGGGGAACTCCAACACATGGCGGTTGAGCTTGGAGGCTATGAGCAAGCCCACACCAACCTGCCGCCTCTCACCGCGGGCAACTCCAGAGTAGTAGAGAGTCCAGCCTGTCTCGAGGAGTTAGGTTCCAGAGCTCTGGCTGTGCGTAGAGGTGACCCCGACAATCTCTAGGTAGTATCTCTCAACCTCCTGCACCAGCTCATGCTCCTTGCCCCCCAGAAAGGTGACATTTCATGTCCCTAGAGCCAGATTCCGTGTCTGGGGATCGGGTCGCTGAGGCCCCCACCTTCAACTGCCACCCAATCTACATTGTACCGGCCCCTTACAGTTCTTCCTGTAGGTGGTGGGCCCATAGAAGCTCGGCCCCACATACTAATACCACCCTGTAAAAATACTCAAGCATAATCAGCAAAATGTACTTAAAGTAAAGTACATACTCCAGAGAAATGTCCCCTGTCACTTTTGCTATTATATATTATATCATTAGATTATTATTACTCATGCATTAATATAAAAGCAGGGTCTGGCAGACAACATCCCTTGTTGCAGTAACTGTCATGTTGTGTTCCCTATGCAGGGAAACAGTTACAGGTTACACCAGCAACATCTCAAATGTGTAGTTATGGCAACAGCTACACAAAGTGAAATCATGATAACAACTAACTCTATTTAATTCACGTTTTGAAGAAGAAACTGATTACACAGAACATTTGAAAAGATTCTAACTTGTGACATAACAGTTATAAGTCCTTTTTTACAGCATATGACTAAATATAATAATCACATAGCTGCATGTTTTTATATTTTGTTTAGTTTAATAATTGGGCCAAAAAGGCATGCCACCTTACCTTTGTGAATACGTCCATTACAACTATCAACTATCTTTGAAATGAGATGTTTGGATTCCAGGTGTTAGTCTCATTGCCAACATTCTGCCCGCGTTATCAAATGAATCAAAATATGTTCTTTTAAGTTTAAACAATGCTAATGTGGTTTCCTTAATGTATTATTTCATGCATGTGTGCTCTGCAAAGTAATACAGAGTCCCTTAATATGTGATTGGCTGGTTTCATGTGACCTTAAATGCTTCCCAAACTATCTGTATCAATCATATTCAAAGTGAAATACTCCTTTATTCTGGCACCTATTAAGGAGATACATTTTCCATCTCCCAGGAGTGAGTTATTTAAAATCCATTGTTTTATTTATTTAAAAGACAGTGTAAAAACTAAATAACAGAAATAGGGGCATGATCTCATATAACTAGGTTGTGAATTTCAGAATTAATCATATTTCCAACCATCCGGCTAGATAGTAACAAATAGTCAATCCTAGAATATGAGTTATGAACCTTAGAGTAAAATGTATATTCCTGTGCATCCTTATTAATACAGCTCCAAATATCTGTTATACATGTTGTTGTCTGACATTCATTAAAAGCTGCAGCAAGCTCACTGTCAATTGGTAAAGGCTGCTTGGACTGGTCAACCCTAGGCTAAGCTGCTACATTGAATCGCCACCAATTAGTATTGGACTATACGACTACCTGAACGGTTCATTCAAATTGATCACTAGGGGGCTTGACAAATGCAAAAACATGGGTGTGGCATGACAAAATTTGGAATATAAATCAGAAAGTGTTTGTCCAATAATCACAAAGTGTCCAGGATATGTTCACATAAGTACCTTAAACATACCCTGAAAGTTTCATTTAAATACACCACTAGGCGGCTCGACAAATGCAAAAAAATGTGCGTGGCATAACACAAATCAGACTATAAATCAATGCGATTGGTCTCACTCCTTTAAACAGAATTAATGTAGCTGAAGTGATTTTGCTCATCATTGTGAAGCCTGAAACCCACTGGTTGCTGCTCGTGGCTTTAGTTTTGTCCGATTCAGCTGCTTCCTTTTGTTGCGTGAAAAAGGGGACTTGAACCTGCGAATTGCCGCTTGCGGCTATATTTCCTGTTGATGTTATGGGCTGCAGGGCCTGTTGGAAGCTTTCCAGTTAAGGAGGAAGAATTGGCACTTTTCTGCTTTCCAAAGCCCAACCTCTCTGTGTTTCTGTCTATCTGTCTCTCTGTCAGGGTGTCTCTGGGGAAATCGAGTCCCTAGCTTTGCTGACACACCTCTCTTGCTCTCTCACACACACACACACACACATCCACTTTCCCTCTCTCTTCCTGTATATCACTCTTGTTCTTTCGGCCCCTCCATCCGTCTCCCTGCCTTTCTTCCCTCCATCTCAGGGGTGTTTTAGGCCAGGGCAGCCGCTGTCGCATCAGGAGTCATCCAGTGTGACAGAATGACGAGCATCACACAGGCTTAGGCCTGCTGGACCAGCCTAGATACTGCCAGACACAACACACACACAGAGACAAAGAGACACAAACATTTTGATTAGGCCTTTTCTATTCTGTCACCCGCTCATCCTAAAGCCCAGTCTACTGCACAATAAATAATAAATTCAAAGCTCTGGCAATGTGTCTCTCTTTATATATATTTTTATTTTGTCTATGTCCCTTTAGTCTCTTAAAGGAATAATCTCCTTATGTTTCTTATAAAATGTCTATGGTCTTATTTATGTATTTGAGTGAGATAAGACGATTGATCTCACAGTATGTGTTTAGTATGGAGGTGGAGTCAGGACCTGGTAAGCCTAGCTTAGCACAAAGACTGGAAGCAAGGGGTAACAGCTAGCCTGGCTCTGTCCAAAGTTAAAAAACACACATTATTTATTGGTTAATTTCACAGTCTGAGTGCAAGAAAGTGAGCTTGCTGTATGTCAAAACTTCTATTGCTGTATGGGTTTTTTTTGCCACACTTTTGTGGAAAACGTTTTGGCACTAGAAGAGGGGTCACTGGATCAACAAAATCCAAAGGATGCATTCTCTAGGGAGGCATAATGTATTCAGAAAAACATCATGATACTGTGCTTTTGCAGATTTTGTGGTACATGGACAAGAAACTCAATCTTTGTTCACCTGATTATGTCAGGGGTAGGTAGGAAGGCAGCAGAACCTGAATACAAGTAAAGAACAACTGCACACTGTCTCACTTACTGATGGTTAATTTAATATTTATTTCATTAGTTTAAACAACTTTATGCAGCCACATAAACAAGCATCACACAAGTTCCATACTTATGCATGGATGCTAGGTATATCATGGATGAATGAAAAAGATTACTCCTGTACTGTTCTCCTTGAACACAAATTAATTTAAAATCAAAGAGCAGGGAGCTTGTTCAAGCATATAAATGACATGGCCTTAGCTCCTCTTCAGAAATCATATCGCTTCAGTGAAGCTGAATATTTGGCCCAAACACATGCTCTTCAGGCATGGTGCAAAAGTAGCAATTGATAAGACTAAAGAAATGAGAATTTCACAACAGAGCTTGTATTTCACAGCTACTTTGTACTGTTGAAAATGTGAAATATCTTGGTAAAGTCCAGGACTACCAATTGAACAATAACTATGTTTTCATGAAATGCACACAATGGCGTCATCTTCTTAGGGGACCTAACAGTATTCAAGTGAGTCATTCAATCTTAGATATTTTATGTTTTATGAACCCAGATTAAGAATTTGATTTCATGGTTTGGTCACCTTAACTGCAGGCTCAGGACTAAGCTGGTTAGAATAGTTGGCATTGCCAACAACATAACTAGGAAGCCCCTGATGAAGCTGATATACAAGACAGAACAAGATAGAGCATTCTGACAGATATCCACCCATTCATGTTCTGCCGCTTATGGTGGCCGTGGGAGTAGGCTAAGAAAGGTAGTCTAGACGTCTTTTTCATCAGTGGGGATCCCGAGCCCAGCACCCTATGGAGGAATCTCTAAATATCATCATGCAGAGCAAGGTTTTAGAACATTACAAGGGTAGACTAAAACAATAGATTGTTGTCTGGGCTAATCAGGAGGTCTGAGTGACAACAAAAGGTAAAGAGAGGTCAGACAGGCTATTTAACAGTTTTATTCAATGTGCCGTTGGCCCATTTGGCTAATCCCTTCAGCACCTGCGAAAGTGTGTGCATTGCGGGGAGTCTGGTAAATTTATTTCACATGTACTGTAAATTCAATAAATCTTCTACCTATCTAGCTATCTTCCTGGATGAGTAGCTCAAAGAGTTACACACAGTGATCTGTACTGAAATGGAAATAGCCATCTGTCTCAAGATATTACATTTAGTCATTTAGCAGACGCTTTTATCCAAAGCGACTTACATATGAGGAAGACAATGGAAGCAATTATAACAACACAAGGTAACAAAATGCATTAGTGCACCAGAACCTGGTCTGTTAAAGCTCAGCACAGTGTACAGAGTAACGCATTACTCAGTAACGAGTAATCTAAGGCATTATTATTTCAAAACCAGTAATCAGATTAATGTTACTTATCCAAGTAACTGTGCGTTAATATTTTTTTCATTTTCCTTAGTAAAAAAATATTTTTGCTTTCTTATTGCATCTCGGGGAGTAAAGTCACGTATGCGACAAGTCATGTTTTCAGCATGAGGACAGTTCACCTCACGTGTAATAACATCAAACAGCGACACAAATGTAAACAACAATGGAGGGAGGAGAGAGATGCGTGTTTTCTAGCTGGAAATACAGATGCTATTTTGAGTTTGTGTCAGCTAAAGATGGCAATATTAAGGTTCATTGTACACTCTGGGCTGGTGGCGACAAAGTGTTATCTAGCTACAAAAACACTACGTCAAATTTAAAGAAACATTTGGAGTCACAGCGCTGCACGGTCAAACTTACAGAGAAAGTCCCACCAGGTGTTGCGAAGCGGAGAGCAGAAGTCCCCCCACCACCCACACAACAACAGCTGGACTTCGGTAAAAACAAGTATTTATGTTAAGTGAATTCAAGAAAGACTGGCATTATTTAATTTTTTATAAAAAGGTATTTTTTCAGGAAATAGTTTTTAAGTTCAACTTAAAATGTTTGGAGACCTCATCTCTCCAGGATACTCTGAATGACCTAACCAAGAGGTACGATTTGAACCATTATAAGGCGATTCCAGAGACACCCATGGCACTGAGAGAGGACAGGAGGATGTGGTGATTAACTGTGTCAAAGGCAGCAAACAGATCCAGTAAGAGGAGTGCCGATGACTTGGATGTTGCCTTTGCCAGTACTTCAACGACTGAGAGCAGCGCGATTTCTGTGGAATGGCCACTCTTGAAACCAGACTTGTTGCGGTCCAGGTTGTTCTGTGTGAGAAAGGCAGAGTGCTGGTTAAACAACTCCCTCCAGAGCATTGGCAATGAAGGGAAGGAGGGAAATCGGTCTGTAGTTTTCTAATAGTGTAGGCTTTCGTCAATAGTGGCTTCCTTGAAAGCTGTGGGGAATGACCCAATGGAGAGCGATGAGTTGAAGATGTGGATCAGAGCAGGGACAACAGAGAGAGATGGCCTGAAGGAGATGGGTGGGGAGGGGATCCAGCGGGCAAGTGGTAGGGTGGTTAGAATGAAAGGAAGGAGAGAAAGAGGGGAGCAGACACGTATCAGGGATGTACGCAAGCTCAGCAGGTGGCGGTGAGACTGGTAGAGACAGAGGAGCTTTTGACTTGCACAATTTTCTCTCAGCTTACCTGAGGCTGGCTCGATGCTCGCGTAGTGCATCAGATAACCAGTGGGCAGACAAGGATGTATGGGCTGGTCTAGATGTGAGAGGGCAGAAGTTGTCCAAGCAGGATGTAAGTGTGGAACACAGAGTGTCAGTGGTGCTGTTGGTATTCAAGAGAGAGAGAACTCCTCAGAGGGAGGGAGCGCCAAAGAGACAGAAGAGGAAAAGCGGGAGGGAGCGGCGTACGCAGGTTGCGTCAGAAGGTGACCAGCGGTAGAACCTTTGCAGCATCTGGAGGAGTTAGGTCAAGATCGAGAGTCACAAAGAAATGCTCTGATGTGTGCAGTGGGGTGACCTGAGCGTGATGAGTGGAGCAGTACTGTGTGTAGATAAGATCTAGTTGATTACCATTTGTGGGTTGCTGATGTGGAAACCCGCAGAGGTCAAATGATGCATCCAGGTTGTTGAAGTTCGCAGCCTGTGGCTTTCCAAGGTGGATGTTTTCTCCAAGTACCACCAGAGGAGTACCATCCTCAAGGGAGGATGAAAGAAGCACATCCAACTCCTCCAATAAATGTCCAAGCTGACCTGGTAGACTACAAAGTGACTCTTAACAGGGTGGGTGATTGTAGCAGCATGAAACTCGAAGGAGCAGTTGTCACACAAGGGTGCTAACTGTTTGAACTTCCAGCCATTGGGGATAAGTAAGCCGGTTCCACCATCCCTTCCTGCAATGCGAGGACTGTGGGAGAAAGAGTGATTAAGGGAGAGAGCTGCAGGAGTGGCGGAATCCAATGGTTTAAACCATGTTTCTGTAAGTGCTACAACTGAAAGACCAGATTGATTAACAAAAGCTGAAATGAAATCAGCTTTCTTCACGGCAGACTGGCAGTTCCACAAGCCTATTGGGAAAGTAGAAGGGGCAGCTGTGGACAGTGGTACAACGTGGAGATTATGAACATTGCGGCGCATTTTGCATGATACAGAAGATTTTCGTGCTGTAATGACAGTAGGGATTTGAAAACACATTGTATAAGAGCAGGAAAGGATATGTGAAAGACAAATTTAATAGCAATAAGGGATCAATGAAAAAGTGCAAACAATTAGTACAAAGTGCAATACTCATGTGCCCTGTTGCTGAGTCCCTGCTCAGTGGAGTCACGTGCAGTTAGAGTCAATGGTCTTTACTCTCTTTGGTCTTCACTCGATGAGGGTTTCCGCGACCGGGGTGAAGATTCACACTTAAATACCCGTCTTGCTCAGGTAGTGGAATTCAGCAGGACACACCACAGGTGACCTGGAAACAAAACACGCGAACAAACGATAGGCCTACGTAACGCAATTAAGCAATAACGCCACGTCACCAAACACTGGTGAGCACAGCGGTTTCTTGCCAATGATACTCTACTCAACCCAAAAAAGCCAGGAATCAAAGCACACTTACAGTCTGTACGCTTCTGCTGCTAGGTTGCTTCTCCTATTGACTTGGACAAGTCAAGAAGTATTTTATTCCAGATGAAATTAGCATTAAAAAAAGTGAGCCACAAACCTTGCTCCACAGCATTTTGTGTTATGTATCAGGGATCTAGCACCAAATGGTGCGAAGGCCCTATTGTAATTCAAGTAATTATTATTATTACTAGGGACCAAGCATTGAGGGGTGCAAAGGGCTCTGGCACTGTAGCTGCAAAGAACCTATTGCTTTTCTGGTGATTATTATTATTATTATTATTATTATTATTATCAAATCAAGTTTATTTATAAAGCACATTTAAAAACAACAAGAAATTACCAAAGTGCTGTACACTAGTTCACACTAAAATAACATAGATAAAATAACATGGTAACCAGCATAACAATACTATCCCATACACAAATGCATAGAGGAACAGATGAAACAATTAAAACACAGAAGAGTAAAAGTGAAGCATTACACCTTAAGAACAGTCAAATATAAGAATCAATGCAGGGATGCCAGTACAGGTGTCATGCTGTCTCTCTTCCTGGTGCCAGTTAGTAGTCTAGCGGCCGCATTCTGCACAAGCTGCAAGCAAGACAAAGATGACTGGCTAATTCCCAAATACAGAGCATCTCAATAATCCAACCGAGAGGAAATTTTTATTTAACCCGTATTTAACCAGGGAAATCCTTTGAGAACAAGTCTCTTTTGCGAAGGAGCCCTGGTTACAATGCAATGGAAATTAAGACATTAGTGACAGTCTTCAGGTTATTATGAGCGAGGAATGGTTTGAGTTTGGCGAGATTTATTATCTTGAAAAAACAACCTTTCACAACCGTGTTAATTTGCTTGTAAAATTTTAGAGCTGGATCGACACCAAGATTTCTGGCATGGGCATGAAGGTTAGGCGCCAGGGGCCCTAGGAGATTAGCTATACCCCTGATGAAATTGGAGGGATTTACAATCATTTAATTGAAGAAAGTTTTTTGCCATCCAATATTTAAAATCCTGGGGGCCATCAAGCAGGGACCTAACTGTGCTGTTAGTTTAACCAGGTTCTAATGGGAGGTATAGGTGAGTGTCGTCTTCATTGCATTTATGGAAGATTGAGCCTAAAAGGAGCATGTATAAGGCGATTCATATGGGCCCTAAAATGGAGCCTTCAGGTATTCCACAAGTGATGGGAGCAGATGAGGAGAAGAGGTTTCCAGTTTTGACAGAAAAAGATCTATCTGTTAGGTAGGATGTGAACTACTGGAAGATGCACCGGCGCACGAGACGGTTCAGGAGAATAGTGATCACCTGTTATGAAGGCAGAGCTAAGGTCCAGTAAAATTAGTATAGCACATTTACCAGAGTCAAGAGACAGCACTAGATCGTTGGAGACTTTAAGTAGAGCTGATTCCATGCTGTGACGTGCCCTGAAGCATGACTGACATTTCTACATAATGTTGTTAGTTTCTAAAAAGGACATGAGCTGAGAACAGAACACTTGCATCGAGGTAGGCTTTTTAATAATGGGATGTACTACCGCATGTTTAGAGCAAGAGGGAATAGAACCATTAAGTAGACTACTGTTTAGGATGAGTGAAATTGCAGGACCAACAGTGTCAATCGCTTCCTTCAACAGGTATGTTGAAGAAACAATGTCCAGGGGACAAGTAGTCAGCTTATTGTATAAGACTATGTCTTTAATATGAGAGACACAGGCTCAAACTTACTTAGGACAGCATACCAATGAGGGATTGTTCGTAGTATAGAGGTGAACTAGCAGTTCGGATTTTATCAATTTCACTTGTGAAAAAGTTTAAAAATTTAGGCAGCAGCAGCAGGGTTAAGGACTGTGTTGGTTGTGTCAAATAGTACTTTGAGAGAGTGGGAATTTCTGGAAATATCAGGAAAGTATTTTGCCCTCGCTGCTTTGATGGGCTTTGCTGATAATTAACAAGACAACTTCTCATCATGTCAAATGAGACTTTTTTTCCACTTTCTCTCTGCTTTCCTACATAATTGCCTAAGACTGTGGGTGTCATCGCTGAGCCAGAGTTGAGCTTTAGTTTTAGATTTTCTGATTTTGAGTGGTGCAACAGAGTCCAAGTTGCATTATACTGAGTGTTTAACTCTTCTGTGCTCAGGCAGGAGGAGCGGGCCTCAATGTAGCAGGATAGGGAAGAGTCTATATAAGCATCGAGAACTTGCTAGCTGTTGAAGGTTTATTGTATGGGAGTAAGAAGCAGGTAACTGCAATTACAATTGAAATTGTTACTTTTGAAAAGTTTTTTTGAGTGGCTAACACTCAATTTGCACATGTTTCAGAACTGGTGAAAATCGCAAAGTTCTGCAGTGTTTAGGCTTGGGTGTGCCAGGGTTGGGATATGTTGCTTTTATGTTCTAGAACGAATGGAGCAGCAAGCCACTGAAATGTAAACAAAAAAATCTAAAAGTCACTGTTTTTTTCTATGAATTAATGTTCCCATTGATGAAAGACCATTACAGACAAAAAGGCCAAATGAGTGCCAAACACCTCAACCTAGAGTACATTTGCTGAGAAGTGTCATGGAGTCAGAATGAAAGCCTGTTTTTATCTCTGCTCTTGAGGGAAAAGATGGCTGTGACCAACAAAAGAAAGAAAAGTCTTCACTAATAACACGTAGAAATAAATGACTGAGAACAAAAGATTTAAAGTGGAATGCATCTCTCAGGAGACTGGTTTTTGTGTTTCCCCCTTGAGTTTCAGTTAGTTTACTTCCTGTGCACGGATTTCCCAGCAGTGATCATACCCACGGCAGAATGTAATTTGGTCTAACTGAGTGATTCTACGGCAGCTAAATTAAGGAGGACAGGATGATTGTCTATGTTGCAGCCCCTCTTTTTGTTCTGATTATAAAATGGTGTATTTGGATGTAAATTCCCTGCATAATGATATTCAAACTTGCAAATTCCACATGTGAAAGACAGGAGTGTGAAAGTGTGTGTTTCTCAGGCTTCTGCTGCAGTGATGAGTGTTGTGTCAGATTGAGGAAAGGTAAGAGCGATGTCAAGTCAAGTCAGTTTTATTTATATAGCCCAATAACACAAATTTGCCTCAATGGGCTTTTACAATCTGTATAGCATATGACACCCTTAGACCCTTGATGAGGAAAAACTCCCCCCAGAAAATTCCTTTTATCAGGGGAAAAATGGAACAAATCTAAAGAAGAACAACATAGGAGGGATCCCACTGTAGGAAATCGTACCAGGTTACGTAGGTAACCATGGTTCCCTGATAGGGAACGAGACGCTGCGTCAGCTGACGCTATGGGGAATGCCTTTAGCGTGACGGCCTCTGAATCTCTGTAACAACTTAGACCAATCTTGATTGGGTTTAATGTCAACACGTGACGCACGCCGGCGGAACCGGAGGTATAAAGGGAGCCGGCTTCACTGTTGTCGTCAGCCTTCTGATCGACTGAAGCAAGCCGCTCACAGGCATGCCGGAAGTATGGCAGCGTCTCGCTGCGATGTGAGAGCTGCGGTATCCCGAAGCGCCAAAGCGGAGGGATTTAACGGGGAATGAACGTCTACAGGCCTCTGTAGAGGACGCAACTCTGGCCTGACTGCTGCACGGCCGTGCAGGTCTAAAGGCAGTGGTTGCATGGAACTCGCCACGCCCCGAAGCGCCACTGACGGCGGGGTGAGGAGGCTGAGTTCCCGAGGGCCCAATGGGGAGACATCTATGTGCTCGACCCTGATGGGGGGCGCCCTCTGAGGCCTGATGCTGAGCCACGCTCGCTTTCTGGGCCAGCATGTACGAGCTGCGAGACATTGAAGGCTGAGGTGGTCCACCCTCAGCCCCGGCCCGAGATCTCTTTCGACGAGGGATAAACCGCTGGAAGGCCGCAGCCTGTTGGCGCGCTTCCCTGAAGCGCTCGACAACTGAGCTGACCGCCTCCCCGAAGAGACCAACGGGCGAAAGTGGGGCATCCAAAAGGAAGGTCTTGTCCCTCTCCTTAATACCCGACAGAGTCAGCCAAAAGTGGCGCTCCGTCGCCACCAGCAGGGCCATGGACCGCCCGATAGCTCGGGCCGTATCCTTCGTGGCCCTGAGCGACAAATCCGTCGCATGGCGAAGCTCCTACACATCCTAAGTTTTACAGAGATTCAGAGGCCGTCACGCTGAAGGTGTTCCCCATAGCGTCAGCCGACACAGCGTTGAAGTTCCCTTGAAAGGGAACTACATGTTTCTGCCTGCATTCTCCACCAGTATGTAGTGAATTTGAAACAGCAGCAATTTAATTAACATTCTCCACCATTTAATATGTAGTTTAAATTTAGCTCAGTTTTACACTAAGCTGTTTCTCTTGATCAGTCAAGAGATAATCTACAAATTCGATTTGTGAGGGAATTAACCTGAAATCAGGTAGCAAGAGGTAAAACAAGGAACGGATAATAAAGGGACTGAAGCTAAGTTATAGAAAACTAAGGCAACAATCATTATTCATGGAACATTTATTATAGTCACTTCTAACAACACACAAAAAACTAGACACACAAACGAATGAATAAATGCAGCCATGAGTAAAGATGAATATAGCGATAGATAATTAAAAATGAATCAATGACCAGTGTACCAGATAAAACAGTTAATGAAATTAAGATGGCTTAATTTGTGCAAACACAGGAGACTGGATAAAACTGTAATACTGACCAGTGAGGTGGGGGAAGAACCAATCCCTGAAGCAGGCACACATGACGTGTAACAGAACTGAACTCTCACTCTTATAGCAGTGATGCAAGATCCTGCATAAGATTATTGCAACAAGTTAGCTGCAAGTTTGCCGCTAACTTTAAAAAGCAATGGAGACAGTATTGCCAACTTAGCGCCTTTGTCACTATATTTAGTGAGTATTCAGACCCCTCTAGCGCTACATTTTCAAAAAAGTGACTAGCAACGACTTTTTCTGGAGTTATTGGAGATTTCTGGAGACTCTCTGAAGTGAAAGCACATATCGTTCTTACTCTTCTCAATGAGGGGGCCCACCCCCATCCCAAAGCACTCACAGGCGGCCCAGTCATCGCGCAGCAGCCCCTCCTAACTGCAGTCAGAGCAGGAGTTGTTCACCCCTCCACGTCCAGACTGCAAATGAATTGCGCATGTGCGGGAAGCCGTCGCTGGCTGATCCCGCCCTGGTTTACATTCACCACAGGATGTAAAATGTTTTTTTCTGAAAAATAATTAAATCACAGTGATTTAATTTCAGTGTTGCCACAGACCAAATGATTATCTGCTTCTCTTTAGTTTAAATTTAAAGAATTTTGTTTGACCGTTTTATATTCCATTCTTCTTGTCTGCTTATCTCTTTTATTGAGATGAGAAATGAGAACAGTTTATTGGGACAGTCGGCTATATCATATTAAAATACAGTAGAGTAGGCTATGTGCGCACGCATTTGTTGAGAAAGTAAGAATGCAGTCTAATACGACGTGATGACTTCACGAATATGCAAATTTACGCATGATGTCATCTAGCGACATTTAACGACTTTTTGGCCAGGCTTTAGCTACTTTCCTTTTAAAACAGTTGGCAACACTGAACAGAGACAGTTAGTGCGAAGCGAACTACCCCGAGCACGACCGGCAACAGGCGCCGATATACAACCTTTCCCCACCTGCACACACAACAGCACAGCCGCTTTCCACAACAGAACCACAATTCTTCCCTTCTTGGCCCGCTCGGACAGACACCGGCCCATTGAGCAACAGCGTCCCAAAACAACCTTTCTTTGTCCCAAAGGACTGGTTACAACCACTGGGCATAGCATGTTAGCTAAACACGGTGCTTAGCGTAGTCCGGGACTGTTTAGTTAACTTTGCATATGTGACATTACCAATGTGATTTCATTAAGATTTATCATTCTGATTCTTTTCAATCTGTTCATTAATCTGGTAGACATTCATAAAATGATGTTAGTTATTTATGCTACACACAGGGTCTTTGCATGCTAACTAACTCCTTTTAACTTGGCACGATTAGCTTACAGATCCCCTTTACCTGCTAGCACACAAACACACACCTCTACTTGGCCTCCAGCAGAGGCCACACTTGTGCTAATATAACTTTAGTAGAGCCACACGGGTGCTAATACAACTTTAGTAGTCACCCTCTCTCTTACATCACCATCACTTATTGCCATCTTTAAATTTTCCTTTGTCTAGCCATGCAGGTATTTGACATTCGATTTTGACTCTGAATTGCAAAGTTGGTTTCTTTTGTTTCTTGCTCCCTGCATTGGTTATTAGTTATAAGTCCAGATATCATCCTGAGGGTGGATTAGTGAGGGCCATAAATTGTTTTGCTGTTAATTAACTTTCATTGACGTCCTGGCGGGGGGTCCTTTTATGGCCCAAAGGTAAGTAAATCACAGGAACGTCTTTTGTTTGTCTCTGAGAGGCATGCAGAAGAAGGGGGATGAACAATCCCCCTAGCAGGCACACATTAGGTGTGACATTCGACATTCCCATTTACATCTCCTTTCTGGATTAGTTCAGTTCCTGTATCAAAGTCAGCATGTTGAAATAAACTTTGCATTCTTCCTACACATTACTGAAACATGATATATCAATTAATGCACATTTGACTCTGAATTGCAAAGTTGGTTTCTTTTGTTCCTTGTTCCCTTAACTGATAAAGTCCAGATATTATCCCAAGCAAGTGTCCTTGCAGGGTCATTTTGTGACCTGATAGGAAAGTAAGACAGGGTGTTTGGGGCAAGTTTATCTTTGAAATCTCATTGTGCTTGTTTTATGAGTCAGCGGACATATGCAGGCTGTTTAGGGGAGGGAATCAGTTCTGTGTGGAATATTTAAATTGTTCCTCATCATCATCATAATACTACACCTCTCCCAGGACAGACAGACATGCAATAGATGTCGTGTGTAGAGCTGAGTGTGCGCACATTTGAATAATGTCGGGCTGTAGACGGGTTCGGGCTTTTAAAGTCAAAATGTACTTGTCGGGCTAGGGCCGAATTCTGTCAGGCTCGGTCCGTGTCGGGCCTAACTTTTAAGGCCCGATTACAGCTCTAGTCGTCTGTACCAAATAGACCAACATAATAAAATGACACTATGGATAATCATGATGACAAAGTTATGAATAGATTGTGACATGAAGAATGGACGTCGATCAACTTCAGGTGCCATCAAACAGACGGACCTGAGTCACACAAACTCCTCTCCACCACTGAACATGTAGTCTCACCTTGGTCAGACAGCCACCCGCAAAGATTACAAGCTTTGTCTTTCTCATCTGCCTCCTCCATTTATATATTTTGTTTCATTTATTTTCCACAACCCATGTTTCTGTTATCTCACTTTTCAGAAATAAGCAATCCTGTCTTCCAGAATCACATTATTGGGTGGGACCTTTAACATTCCTTAACATGTAACATTCCCATTAATGAAACATAAGGCTCAAACGATAAAGCTAGCATTATTGTATATTTTTCTTACTCTCAACAAATCCCACAAAAAGACCAAAACCAACAATGTATTAGTCCATCATTAGGGAAGTCTGTCTGTAGCTCTCAGGTTCAAGCCCATTGGTTCCTCCTGATGATATAAATCTTAAAAACAGCTCACAAATATATAGTTCAATTTAAAAAAGGCTCAGTAATTTCCTAAAACAACAGGACACTGTAGTTTTTAACAAATTTTACTCAGTTAGAAATAGTGCATTTGTTGGGGGCTATTTTCATCGGCGAATGAATCCACATTTGGTGCCCTAGTGAGTATGTCTGGCAGCAGGACCATGAATGTGGGATTGAGCCATAATAAACTAGAATCCAGACCCATTCATTGGCCCAGTTCTGGACTTCTGATCCCCAAAAGAACCCTATCCCAACTGCGAGGGAGAACAAATTGTTCTTGGACAAAACAACCGATAAAAACAACTGATAAAAACACAAATTGTCAGATTTACATTTCTCTTTGCATACAGAATAAAAAAATTAGATACACTTTGGACAAGTGTATCTAAGTAGCTGTTTCTCCTGCTTCCAGTCTTTATCTTATGCTAAGATTAGCTAAGCAGCTCCAAGCTATAGCTCCATACTTAACAGACAAAATATCTACAGCGCAAAATCTCAAATTATTCCTTTAATGAGTCAGAAAAATATTGCACCAAAAAGAAAACAATAAAATATTCTCACATAAAGGGCAGAGTAGGACTTTTCATCAACTGACAGCAAAGACTTACTTGACATATTTTAGTAATTACAGGGGTGCTTCAGCAATTTTGTGTTGCTCACCCATAAAGTTGGGTGACTCACAACAGACAGATAAAAAAAATAAGAATGGTAAAAATCGAAGCTGTAGATGTGGAGATATCTTGATTTTTAAACTTCAGAATGGATAAAGTTCCAAAAACACTGGATGCTACATTTCCCATAATGCAACTAATAGCATCTTTTTATTAGACACTTCCTGCCTGGTGGCCATATCTTTCAAACTCCACACCTTCGGCTTGTAACATAGGATTTGTGTTATAAATGTGTAGTCTTTAAGCCCTAATGACTAATATGGGATATTTCTTAGACTTGACAAAGCCCCTTCAGAGCCACAGAAGACAATATACACTTGTTTTCACAGACTGACTAGCACACTGGCAAACAGATTTTTATGTGTATAGCAGAGTGCCCCTTTAACTTGATAACAATATTGAAAAATGTAATTAATAGTAGCCTAAAATTGTGGCCTAATGTGTAATATACAGTATGACAACATTCATAATATTTGATGTAATTATTGCATTAAACCATTGTTTTTACCTCAGGTCATTCTTTAACTTACATTTAGAAACATATTCATGTTCATGCTTACTGTAGTGAGATGTTCTTCACATTTGTAGTTGAACATAGTTTATTGCTAATATCTCTGAATTTCTTGTGAACATCGAAGTCTGTTTTTATTATACCATTTCCCTTCATGCTCCTACTGTGGTAATATTTATCAGAGTATTCCGATGTGTTTCCTCAGAGTTTACAGTTTGAGCTGTTTCCACATGAAGCCTTTTAGTGTCCTCCTCATCATTGTGATAGATTAATGTTAATGTCTCACACTCCAAATGGCTGGTTGATATGAAAGGATGATGGTAGCCCATCAGTGATGGTAACAGTTCCCATTAAACTCATCACTGCCAGTCTTGAAAGACGCAGACTCACTCCCAATCTGATATTTGTAATGGAGTGAAATATGCTCCTGTCATTACTGTCAGAAAGGTTCACATTAGACCGCTATTTTTGGGGAAGTGGAAAGGAAAAAGATTTTGGAAAAAAAGATGGGAGGAGAGATAAACTTAGAAACGGCTGCAGATGTAATATGGGTCTGAATTACAGTAACTCAGCGAATTCTTCTTTCTTTGACATTATTTGATCAAACAGTGTCTCTCTGAAGCCCAGTCTAAACCCAGAGACTCAGACTGCGCTTTTCTTTTCTGTCTGTGGTTTATGTGAGTGTTGCTGTCTGCATTGCCTCTGACTGAAACAAGCCTCACCTCTGTAAGACACTCATCACTCCATGTCACTGCACTCTGTGTTAGATTATCCAAGTCTGTGTTAGTGCTATTAGCTGTGAGGGGGTTCTGCCTGTCTAAAACTTAGTTCATAGTAAAATTTATCCTCACGTACTGGCTAGATTATACTGTGAAATTTAGTTTGGATATTTATTTGACATTTGAAAGGATAACTCTGTCGATATTCTGTTTGTTTCAGAATAAATTCCATGTGCAGACCCAGGACAACAATTTATCCTACTAACAAGTATTGTGTGTGTATCCAAAGCCTGAAACATCTCATTCCTCTGTGCCCTATAGCTCCATTGTTGTCCAAAAACTATTAAAAGGCATCAATGAGCCACACTGTTGCACTGGGCGACATGTTCCTTAAGTACCATTAATACACACTCAGTAGTTTCTTTTGACTCGATCCGAACACCAAATATGGAATAATCCGCTGCTGAAAATTGTCCCCGATAGTAAACCTTACCGTCTTTCCTGCTGTTTGAGTAGCTTGTTAAAAACTACAGTGGACAGCTGTTTTAGAAAAGAACTGACCCTTTAAAAAAATGCCTTGGGTTGCCACTTTCAATGTGGAAGAATAAGGGTCACCTTGCCAGTGGCCCCATGCCTGGGGAACACAAATCAAGTGGGGGGTCTGGGGGGCCTCCCTCGTGACATTTTCAGTGTCAGACACTTCATTTCCTGCATTCTGGTGAGTTTTTATGCAAAAATTTGTGCTTTTTATACATCAATTTCAAAGTGCTTTGATACTCTCAACATGAATGTAAGGGGAATAAAGAGTCAATAAGAGTAAAGCACAGTTCCATCAATCACTGTATATTAAGAATGAAAACATCAGGTCATAGGCATGCGAAAATCGTTTGGTCTGTCAAAATAAACAATTTGGGAAAAGCACATCCCATTAATAAACTCGGAAATAGCAAATTACCTGGTAGACCACAGAGACCACTATGGTGGATGACTGAATAAAACATTTACTGTATTTCTGAAATTAAATTCCTTCTTTTCACTGTCAAACTGATCAGAACAACTCTCCTGGATGTAGGTACTGAAATAAAGATCAACCTGAGTGACTATAAAATAAATCTCACTATAAATTTCAGCCCAAAAGGATGGGGTAGCCTAGTCTTTGGAAGATTAATGTCCACCAATGTCCATTTGGTTAGTATTATTTTACAGTATATTATCTTCTCTTATGTAGGCAGTATAAGATATATCGCATTTTACACCTTTTAGGAAGGATGGGGTAGCCTAACCTTTGGAAGATTAATTTCCACCAAGTGAGTCATTGGTTAACTTTCTCTCTCACACATACACACACACTCACACACACGGAGGGGGTGGGTCTTCTACTTACATCCTCAGAGTACTGTCAAGTTGTGTATCAGGGAGAATGGCACGGCATAGCTAACTATCACATGATGACTGTACAGTACGATCAAATAACAAAAGTACATATATTAGCTGACAACAACTTACCATATCCACCTCTGGGGAAGTCTGGGGTATCGTGAACTGAGCGATTCCACTGTGCGTCATCTGCCCTAGCACTGTACGAATGTGGTAGTCCCCTGCTGAATGTTACATCAGGTCAGACAGTCCACATGGGTGACAGAAAATACTCTATGGCAAACTGTACTGTTTGCCTTGTACTTGTGGTCTGTCCGCCATTCAGCTCCATGAATTTATTTAAAAAAGTGGACGTAGCCTCCAGGTCTGAAAAGTGAAGCCAATGTTGGCACTCCAGTGCTGCCACAGCAATACAACAAAGGGTGGAGATGGCTATGCGAGACTAAATGCCCCTTAACCTTTTGTTTTGGTGACCTTATAAGCAACTAGGCTCTTGACAAGGTAAACTATTGTTGAGATTGAAATTTCCTGTAGATATTAATGGTTCCCAGATGATTAATCCTGCGTGACGGAGGAAAAGCCAAGAGGTGTCAAGAGGTTACAGAAGGTGGAGTTGGGTGTTGTTGAGGTTGAGAATGGAAGTGGGAGGAGTGGGGGGAGCTACAGGAGGTGTTTGGGACCTGCCAGCTGTATGACCTATCCTATCAAACTGTGTGCTAGAGAGTGAGAGGACCCCCAGGCTCAGGGAAGAGAGTCCCTCTGATTTTAACTTATTTTTTTAAGTATTATTGTTGCTGCATTAAATGGCTCTCAGAATTGTGGGAAAACAACTCTGACAGCCTAGGGTTAATATTGATTCCTAAATATGTGACCAGTCACAGAAAGGGGCATTTTGAGTTATTCACAGATTCTGAAAGTGTAGTCTTTCCAACGATGTGTAACACATGGAAATCTCATAATATTTGGAGAAGTTTTTTGAAGGTAGGCACTCAAAAAAGCTCAAAAGTGAGAAAACTGCCTCTAAAGATTCTGCAGTTCCCTTTCAAGGGAACTTCAATGCTGCCGTCAGGTGATGCTATGGGGAACGCCTTCAGCGTGACTGCCTCTGTATCAACTTAGACCAATCTTGATTGGGTTTAACGTCAACACGTGACGTACGCCGGCGGAACCGGAAGTATGAGGGGAGCCGGCTTCACTGTTGTCGTCAGTCTTCTGCTCTTCAGCAAGCGCGCTGGGTCTCTGTGGAAATGACGAGTGTGAAGCGGTTTTTGCAGTGCTTCCTCCCTGCCCCCGGATTATCCCCACCGGCAACTCACGTGTTTTGGTTGGCTGTTTTGGGTTGAGAGCTTGCTCTGTCAGCCCTCGAGGTTGACCGCGAGCAGTGTGAGCGTCTCCTTGGGAGCTCGCTCCGTTTGGTGCGGGTCCCGCGGCTGCTGCGGGACCGGAAGCCCGCATCGCGGCTTCTTCCGACCTGAACAGGGGACGTCTTCAGAGGCCACACACTGTGTTTGCTGTCTGCACGGAGAGCAGGCTCTGTCAGCCCTGAGGGGTGACTGTGAGCAAGGTAAGTGTCCTCTCTGAGGAGAGATAAGACGCTCTGCTCTCGACTGACTGTCTGTTATTTGTTGAAACAGTCTACCCGCATTCGGGATCCGGAAGCCAGGCTGAGCCTGCAACGTCTTCCGCCCTGGATGTGGAGCCCGTGCAGAGAGGATCCAGTTCCGAGGACCTGGATGTCCTGAGCATGGAAGGTGGTGATATGGGTGGCTCGTCATCCCAGTCACTGCCGTTCTTCTGGATCTCCACACTGAGGTGTCGAAATCCTGGTCCAGGCCGTATTTTGCATGGTTTTCTAGCTCAACTGGTCGCCGGTCTGCGTCGATCATTGGGTGCAAGGAGAACGGCTGTGCCCAGCCGACCTGCTTAGGACCTCGACCTTAGGTCTCGGGCCTTAGCTGAGGGTGGACCACCTCAGCCTTCAAAATCTTGCAGCTCTTACATGGTGGCTCAGAAAGCGAGTGTGGCCCAGTGTGCCCCTCCCTAGCGGCCTAAGGGCTCGCTCCAGCCTGCTCGGAGAGGACCTGAGAGGGAGAAGATGGACCTGAGGGCCGTGCTTCTCGCCCTAGCTGGCCTCACAGAAGAGGCCCTGACTCGAGCGTCGGGCCTCAGAGGGTGCCCCCCCCCCATCGGGGTTGAGCACATGGCTGCTCCCCCATTGTGCCCTCGGGAGCTCATCCTCTTAACCCTGCCGCCGGTGGCGCTTCGGGGCATGGCGAGTTCCATGCAACCACTGCCTTTAGACCTGCACAGCTGTGCAGAAGTCAGGCCAGAGTTGCATCCTCTACTGAGGCCTGTAGACGTTCCTTTCTGGTTAAATCCCGCCATTCTATCGCTTCGGGGTACCGCAGCTCTCACATTGCAAGTTCGGGGGGTGGTCAGATATGTACATGCCAATCCTCGGGGATTTCCCGCCGCTGCAGCGCTTCAGGTAACGGAGGCCGCCACTCCAGGTCCCCCAGGCACCAGCCTCAAGCGGTTGGTTCACCTGAGGGACTCTTCTGCCCGCTTGAGAAGCTTGACCTGGCGTGTCGCACTGAGTTTGCGCACTGTCCGACAAGGTTACAAGCTTCGGATCCGGTCCACACCCCCGTGATTCCGAGAAATCTTGGAAATAGGGGTCGACCAAGTACAAGCATAGGTGATGGAGCGAGAAATACATTCTCTCTTGTACAATGGGGCCATAAAACAAATCCCCACCTGAGGGATGCATACCGGGTTCTACAGCCGGTACTTCATAGTCCTGAGAGAGACGATGGTTTACTTCCCGTTTTAGAGCTTCGTCACCTGAACCATTCTCTGAGGAGACTTAGGTTCCGGATGCTGACGATCCATATGATTGTGAGTCTGATTCAGTCCGAGGACTGGTTCGTCACAATCGATCTAAAGGATGTGTACTTCCAGGTCTCTATCATTCCGGGACACCGGAAGTTCCTGCGGTTCGCTTTTGGGGGCAAAGCTTACCAATATCGGGTGCTTCCCTTCGGCCTAGCACTCTCCCCTCGCACCTTCACGGAGTGTATGGACTCTGCCCTGGCTCTTCTCAGACTCCAGGGGATCCGCGTCCTCAATTTTTTTGGACGACTGGTTGATTTTATCCCAGTCTCGTCTCACGCGGTATGGCATCGAGATGTTGTACTTGCGCACTTGAGGTTGAGGCTCAACACGAGCAAGAGCACGCTCACTCCAACACAAAGGATTAACGTTCCTAGGATTAGTGTAGGATTCAGTCATGTTGCGGGCACAACTGTCTCCCGCAAGCGTCGAGTCAATCCTGACTATGGTACTCAGGGTGCAGCTAGGCCGACATCTAACTGCACTTCAGTTTCAGAGACTGTTAGGCCTCATGGCTGCAGCGTCCATCGTGATTCCGCTTGGATTGCTGCACAGGAGGCAGCTGCAGTGGTGGCTCAGGGACGCCGGATTTTCCCCGAGGGGCAATCCTTTTCACCTGATCAAGGTTACACGCAGGTGCATGCGTGCCTTAGACAGGTGGAGACAACGGGTGTTCCTGACCCAGGGCCCAGTGCTGGGAATGGTGTTTCACCGTCGCACACCTCGACGGATGCCTCCAGCACCGGATGGGGCGCGATTCTGGTAGGCTGCACAGCCCAAGGTCTGTGGTTGACCCCGCATCTATTGCACATAAATTGCCTGGAGATGCGAGCGGTCTTGTTGGCCTTACGGCACTTTCTTCCAGACCTCAGGGACCACCACGTGCTTGTCCGCTGAGAGCCGACAACACAGCGGTGGTCTCCTACTTAAATCGACAAGGCGGTCTGAGGTCGCGCCCTCTGTGCAGACTGGTGCGCCAGATCCTTTTTGTGGTCCCAGGGGAAGTTGCTCTCTCTCAGAGCACTTTTCATACCTGGGTACCTCATTGTGGGAGCAGACATCCTGTCGAGGCAGGGGCCGAGGCCCGGGGAAAGGAGACTGCACCCTGAGACGGTGCAGATGATATAGAGGAGATTCGGCAGGATACAAGTGGACCTGTTCGCGTCCTCAGACAACGCTCACTGCCCCCTCTGGTTCTCCCTTGTGTATCCAGCGCCCCTGGGGCTGGATGCCATGGCACAGCCGTGGCCGAGGCTACTTTAGCTGCTGCTGCTGGTGGCTAAAGATGGCATTTCTGCTGGCCATGACTTATCTCAAGAGTGGGAGATCTGCAGTCCCTGTCGGTGGCTCCTGCTAACCTGGAGATCGTTCCAGGTGCAGTTAGAGCCATCCTGCACCCCAGGACGGGTTATGTACCTAAAGTACCCATTGAGGTGGCCCGGCCAGTAGTCCTGCAGGCGTTCCATCCTCCTTCAGAGTCGGGAACAGGAAGGTAGGCTGCAACTGCTTTGTCCAGTCAGAGCCCTGGAGTTTATGTCCGGAGGACATCCCAGTGGCGCAAATCGGATCAATTGCTGGTATGCTTCGGGCCCCCTCGTAAGGGCTGCCCGGCTACCAAACACACTATTAGCAGGTGGATAGTTGAGGCTATCATTTCGACATACGAGGTGCGCGGTTTGCCTTCACCTCTGTCGATAAGAGCTCACTCCACACGGAGTATGGCATCCTCCAGAGCTTGGTGGTCGGGAACCCCCCTCTCCGATATATGCGATGCTGCAGGATGGTCCTCGCCTCACACCTTTGTGAGATTTTACAGCCTAGACCGCTTAAATAATCCGGGATCTGTGGCTCTCTTGTCTTGAAGTGTGCCCTGCTTGCTTCACACTCTGACAGGCATCCCTTCAGCATGGCGGAGTTGGTACTGCGTTCCCCATAGCGTCAGCTGACGCAGCGTTGAAGTTCCCTTGAAAGGGAACGTACCAGGTTACGTATGTAACCCTGGTTCCCAGATAGGGAACGAGACGCTGCGTCTCGCTGCCATACTTCCGGCATGCCTGTGAGCGGCTTGCTTCAGTCAATCAGAAGGCTGACGACAACAGTGAAGCTGGCTCCCCTTATACTTCCGGTTACGCCGGCGTATGTCACGTCTTGACAATAAACCCAATCAAGATTGGTCTAAGTTGATACAGAGATTCAGAGGCAGTCACGCTGAAGGCATTCCCCATAGCGTCAGCTGACGCAGCGTCTCGTTCCCTATCAGGGAACCATAGTTACATACGCATCCTTGTACGTTCTCACCTGTTCTCACCTGCTTGGAGTGACAATAGGGCTCATTTACATCTCATTTAGATAAGCCATTCCCCCTGTAAAGCTTCCCCCTGTAAAGCTGCATGGTTGCATAGCAACGACAAATGCCACGGGAAAAATCGGACCGCATACTATTAATAATAAAGGATTATTAGCATCACATTCAATTTAAGAATGCTAACAGGCAGGTTTACGTGGGCTAAGTCATTCACACCTGTCTAGTCCAGCAATCAACCAAGCAATTGAAGCATTGGTCAAATTAATAGCAGATGCTAACATTACCATCTAAAAGCCCATTATAGTAATCGGGGTTTTTGGCAAGTGATACGATGCTAACGATTCATATTAAAACGACAGTCCTGAGCTAGCTAATAACAATAGGCAGGTATGGGAAGGTCTAAACATGGAGTAAACATGAGATAACGTGTACATGTAAACTCACCCCATAAGAAACAGAAAAGTATTCTTGCAGATCTCGCTGCCTCCAATGACATAAGTCGTTCGGGCACACTTTCTCTTTGTCGGGGTCTTCTTTGTGGATGTAACCATCTCCAAAGTTTGCACTATGCGTCTGTTTGGCCTCTAAATGTCCCAAAATTCGCATGTCGAAGATGGACTTCAAAACATTTTTGGTGTAAAGGCCACGGTTCAGCTCGTCTGCGATAATCTTTGCAAATTCATTCATCTTCATTGAATTTTGATATCAGCTGGAGCTGGCCAGAGTGCTGCATATTAAGTAGCCATGCTTCACTTGGAGGGCGGGGCAATAACAGAGGAAAAAAAAGCCGGCTTATCCAGTATGGAAATACACACAGACAATGACACGCCCCTATTACATGCTAGAATGCAAATTGCAAAGTTAAAATGTACACTTTTAAATATACCAATACTGCTATCTAAAACACGGAGAGGCTTCTTTGTGATCTCAACTAACAGATTCTGCAAAAAAGCAAAAATCACAGATTTTGAAAAAAAAACCCGTTTCTTTCTCATTTTGCTCGAAAGTTGTGCTGCTGACTTATGTCACTGGTTTTTCTGTGACGGGTCACATATGTGATATTACTAGTATGCAGAGAGACATGTGGTGTTTGGACTGCCCCATCCCAAAGATTAGGGTTGCAGATTGTAGCAGTGTTCATGTCTATGGGAAGTTGTTTTTTTTATTTCAGCTGTTAATCTGTAGAAAACAGGGGCTATATGTGTTTATAGGACTCAGCAGGGACACCATCGGGTCCAGGTGATTTTTTGTTTTGGTTGTTTGATTCAGTTAAAAAAAAACAAATACAAAGGGACGAGCCCCTTTTTAAAGAAACCACTCAAATAAATATTGACATGACAGGGTATTATGTATTTCAACTGAAATAGTTCCAATAGTTTATCCTAAACAAACTTTTTGCTGCCTAGCTTAGCATAAAGCCTGGAAGAAGGGGGAAACAGCTAGCCTGACCCTGTCCTGGTGATAAAATGCACATAAAAACATGTCTTAAGTTGTCTTATTTACTTAAAGCATTGTGCAAATATGTATCATACATTTATGACTTTAGAGGGAGTTACATATTGGACGTATTATTTGACAACAGTTTATCCTTCCTCCCAGTACTTCCAGCATCTCTGGTAATAGCGCAGGTTGCCTGATACAGTCCATGAACACAAAGGGGTTCAGCAAGAAATAGTTCCAGCACGTAACTCCCCCTAAAACTGTTGTTTAATCCATACACAAAATCCTGTTTGTGAATGGATTAAACAAATGGGATACAACATGTTAATTAGAGAGGTTTAGAGGTATTTTTTGAGTTTTTGAACTTTGGCAGAGGCAGTTGTTAGCTTTAGCTTTTTCCCCCTGCTTCCAAGTCTATGCTGACCTAGGCTAACCATATCCTGATTCCAGCTCTGTAATAAAAACACAGACATAAGATTGATATACATGCTCTTATCTTACTCTTAGAAATAAATAAAATAAGCATATCACACCAAATGTTTAACTATTTCTGTATAAAGAATAATATGTTGTCTTATTTAGCTATCAAGCTCCTCTTCTGTGGAATCAGATCCCAGTTCGGGTTCGGGAGGCAGACACCATCTCCACATTTAAGAATAGACTAGAGAATTTTCTCTTTGAT
>CM022490.1:2249445-2292727 GCA_011952105.1 Coreoperca whiteheadi
TATATATATATATATATATACAACAATTTTGCCATCATGGCTGTATATGTTATAGTTTTGATGCTATCAATCTATTCTGTACTTACAACATCTATTGCATGTCTGTCCGTCCTGGGAGAGGGATCCCTCCTCTGTTGCTCTTCCGGAGGTTTCTATAATTTTTTTCCCCTCTTAAAAGGGTTTTTTTGGGTAGTTTTTCCTTAATCGAATCGAGGGTCTAAGGACAGAGGGTGTTGTATGTTACAGATTGTGAAGCCCTTTGAGGCAAATGTGATTTGTGATACTGGGCTATGTAAATAAAATTGAATTGAATTGAATTGAATTGAATTATTACATGCAACAAACTAGTGGTCTATATCCACCTCTTCGCCACTGTTTTTCAGATACAGTGGAATTAGGAATGTGCATGAGACTTTTTACATTCTAATTTAGTTCCAGGGACTCTTTGGTAGAAAAGGGCGTAGAGCTGTGATTCCTGGTGTTTCTGGAAAAGAGCATGGAGTTTGGTTGACTTTTCCTGGACCACTACAGGTTAAGTAAAAGGGATCTAATGACAACAGCAGGTGTATTAAAAGTGCCGAACGAGGGCTGTGTATGGGAAATCAACAGCCTCACAGTCAAACTCATCGATGCTAATGGCCTATTAGCAGCAGAGCATTTACAGCACTCACCTGCTCTCTCAACAATGAAAACTCTGTCTTGATCTTTGTCTGTGTGTGTGTATGTGTAGAAGACTAAGGAGAAAATACCAGCTCAATCAGCTAACTGAGAGCATTCACTCTCAGTTAAACCAGTCAGATAGTGCCACGACCTCTGTCAGCAAATCATCTCATTGCTCTCAAAGTTTAAAAACTGTTGCTTTCTCTACTGCTGTCAGCAGTCATTTTAATGTCAGATCGATGCAACCCTTCTTCACCGCTTTGGCCGCCGCTCACCAGTCTTCCCAGTTGGTCCTTCCAGTGAACTCATTAGAATTGCACTGTCAATGTCAATCAGTTTTACATAGTGGTGTAACCAAGCATTGAAAATCAGGGTGCATATCAATGTAATTTGTTACTGTATGCAAGTTCAAAATGATTGATGAAACTCATAGGTAGGGCTGCAAATGACAATTTTCATTTATAATTTATCTGTGGATTATTTATTTATAATAGCTTATTTTGTTGAAACAAGTTAATAAACCCAAAGATAGTAATTTTTCACTGATGACTGAGAAATGTTCCAAATGTTAATGTTTGAAAAGGTGAAAAAAGAAAATGTTTGTCATTTGGATTTTAAACTGTAATCATTTGATACAATACATTAGTAAAACATAGTTGTCAATTTTTCCTTCATTCCATTAGATTTTATTTGATTTATTATTTTTCCAGACATAAAAAAAGATCCCCTCTGCAACATCGCTAAGTACTGGATGCAGAACCCAATGACTATCCCCTATAATGTCTCAGGTTACATATGTAACCTCGGTTCCATGATAGGGAACGAGACGCTGCGTCAGCTGATTCTATGGGAACGCTGTCAGCATGACCGCCTCTAAATCTCTATACAACTTAGTCCAATCCTGATTGGTCTTAAAGTAAACATGTGATGCACGCTGGCGGAACTGGAGGTTACAAAGGGAGCTGGCTTCACTGTTGTCATCAGCCTTTTGATCGACTGAAGCAAGCCACTCACAGGCATGCTGGAAGTATGGAAGCGAGGCACAGTGTCTCTTTCCCTATCAGGGAACCAGGGTTACATAAATAACCTGAGATGTTCCCTTTCAAGAGAACTCTACGTTGCGTCTGCTTATGCTATCACGCAGCATCGCATATATCGGAGAGGGGGGTTCCCGACCACCAAGCTTTGGAGGATGCCATACTTTGTGTGGAGTGGGCTCTGATAGACAGAGGTGAAGGCAATCCAAGCACCTCATAAGCCATCGTGATAGCCTCAACAATCCAACTGCTAATGATGTGCTTGGTAGCCGGGCAGCCCTTATGAGGGGGCCCGAAACATACCAGCAACTGGTCAAAATGGCACCACTGAGATGTCCTCCGGACATAAATCTCGAGGGCTCTGACTGGACAGAACAGTCGCAGCCTACCATCCCGTTCCGCCATTGTAGGTGGGTAATTTAGGTACGTACCCGGCCTAGGATGCAGGATGGCTCTCACTGTGCCTGGAACGACTTTCAGGTAAGCAGGGGCCACCGACAAGGCCTGCAGATCTCTCACTCTCGAGAGAAGTCATGGCCAGCAAAAATACCAATTTTAAGGCCAGACACCTGTCTGATGCATCATCCAGTGGCTCGAAGGGTGCCGCGGTCAGTCCGTCGAGCACCACTATCAGGTCCCACGCATGGGCTCTGACTCGACCCGGGGCCTCCTCGTCAAGGTACCACGAAGGAAACTGGTGACAAAGTGGTGCCTCCCTAGCGAGGAGCCATCCACCATAGTGTGGAATGCTGAAATTGCAGCCACGTACACCTTAAGTGTAGCGGGGGAGAGTCCAGCTGAAAACCGGCCTTGGAGAAACTCCAGCACTAATGCCACCTGGCAGTGAACTGGGTCAAGGTGGCACGCATAGTGAAAAGCTTCCACTTGCTTGCATAACAGTTTCGTCCTTGAAGGCGCTCTAGAGTGTAAGATGCTCTCAACTACCTCAGAGCCACTCACATCTCCACCTTCTACTCCTAGGACATCCAGCTCCTCGGAACTGGAGTCTCTCTGCGTGGGCTCCACATCCAGGACAGTAAGAGAGAGGAAAAAGAGCTAGCGGACGAGTGCTGAAAAAAGCCCAACGCCATCTCGCCCTCGTCCCCTAGTTCCTTCTGCGATCCCCACGAATGCAGACGCCAAGTTACCTCAGAAGCCGTGGGTCCCTTACCTCATGTAGGGCAAAGCTGGCCGCGCTCCTGACAAAACAACCAGCCGAGAGTGGAGCTTCCTCACCAGTAGATGCATTCAATGCACACAGCTAGCCCCCTTGAGGGGTGCTAGTGCATTAACTCTTCCCAAGCAGCTAACACACATCTTGTGTGTATCGCTGTCGGGAATATAGCGTGAGCAGGGATACACACACTGCCAAAAACGCGTTGCTGAAATCGGAAGACTGATGACAACATTTAAGCTGGCTTCCTTTGTATCCTCCGGTTCTGCCGGCGGGCGTCACATGTTGACGTTACGACCAAACAAGATTGGACTAAGTTATACAGAGATTCAGAGGCGGTCACGCTGAGGGCGTTCCCATAGCGTCAGCTGATGCAGCATAGAGTTCTCTTGAAAGGGAACCGTGGTGGTGCTCACAACTCAAATGAAAAGGCAGCCAAGAGACAACTTGTTAGGGGCCAGATTAAAACATTTACCTGTAGAGCCAGCCATCACACTCTTCGTGGTTCACTTGGCAGAAAGTACCTTCCAGCTGACTTGAATGTGAAAAAGATGCACAAGCTTTTCCACCATCAAATCAAAGCAGATCCCGTTCTTGTTGTATTACATCGTATTCATGTATGAATTTAACCTTGCATTCGGACACGGTCAAAAGATATGCACATCACTGTGTTAAACCTCAACTGAAGCTGAAGGACCCAGAACAGGTGAAGAAAAACAGAGAATCATCTCTGTACCTCTGAACCTTGCATTCGGACATGGTCAAAAGATATGCACATCACTTGTGTTAAACCTCAACTGAAGCTGAAGGACCCAGAACAGGTGAAGAAAAACAGAGAATCATCTCTGTACCTGTTACACATGCAAAGAGGACCTGGATCTGGTGCTGCCACAGTCACCCTTTTCCCAGACCTTCTATTTAAGACATCTGTACCAGTATGTTTTTGGTGTTGTTTGCCATCGCACCCATGGTCAGAATATACAATCACTTTATATACTGTTGGGTAGTTTAATCTACATTAAACCATCATGGTCTATAAGATCAGCGTGTTTGTAACATCGCTGTCCTGTGACAACCACCTGTGGGTTTTTTTACACTTGCAGATTAATCTAAATTGTTTAGCGATCGCAGAGTGAAAGATAGTTTTACTGCTGATATTGCTTTTTAAGTAATTGCATTATTTTAAACTCGATGCTGAGTTTCATTTCATGTGTTCACAAGAACAGGACATGTTAATAAATCAACAATGGCAAGCAGTGGAGCAGAAGACCTAGCAAAGCCTCCTACATCATTTAAATTGCACGTATGGAAGCATTTTGGCTTCCCTGTAAAATATAATGATGAAGGAAGGAGGATGGTGGGCAAAACTGTATCGTATGTAATAAATGGAAATACAAATGAGAAAATTGTCTCCTCCCCCTTTTTTTTCTGATCTGAAAAACGATCCGATCCGTGACTCAAAATCCGTAATGTGATCCGAACCATGAGTTTTGTGATCCGTTACCCCACTAAAAGGAACACTTAGTTTTACAAACATTCACATTCAAAATCACCAAATTTGGAGATACATGTTTTTCACTCATTCACTGGACAGGAACGGGATGAAAAAATTGTAATCTGAAAAGTAACTGTGTAAGGTGAGTTTCTAACAGACATAAATGTTCTAAAGTCATTGCTTAATACCAATGATGTGATGTTGAATGCTGGTGAACATTACACCAAATATATGTGGTGCTACAATATACATTTTGAGATATTATTTGTTGATACTGGAATGGAGGCCAAAGTTACAGTGGTCACCACAACTAAAACCCCCACACTTTGAAAATCTCTACCCCAACCATGTCCCCTGGGCCATAAGGAAGATAACCACAAATTTTATGTAACTCATATTAGCTTCAGCGGAACTTTGCACAGAACATGGACTGTGGATGTTGACCCCTTCGTTTTTCTGACATTATAGTCATGTTAGGGTCACTTTAGGGCCAGGACAGGATGAGTGATTACAAAAACCCATAATCTTTTTCAGTTTAGATAAGGGCATGGGAATCATGCTAAGGTACACTTGAAAAAATCTGAAACTACATTTTAAGGACATATTACTTAGGTACAGCATTGGTGTTCTGATTAGTATGTGGCAATATGATTAAGAAGAGGGTGGAGAGAGGTGAAAGAGTAGTGTCCAACATATTATCTTTTCCCCATTGGCCCTCTTGGCCAGTAGATTAGAGTTTTACCGGCCCCTTTTATGTTTTCACTGGCCCAGCAGCCAAAAAATTTAAATAACTTTTCTTCCCCCATCATTTGATAATTATAGGGGCCTTATGTTGTAATTTAAATCATTCCCTTATGATTTAAGACATTAGGTATGTATTTACATTTTAATCAAATCAAAGAGTACAGTACATTATAGAGATGCTATTACTATTGTTAGTATTGCTGTTATCGATCCTTGCCTGATGCAAAAGGACATCTTGAATAGTGAGGCAGTCCAAACAAAGCGGATTGTAAAAAAAATAAAAATAAAACAGCTGTGCACCACACAACAGCAATGGCTACAGGTAGACAGGACGTGTGTCAGTATTTTCAGATTTTTATATTAACATGAGTATCGTAGCTGTTTACCTCAATGCAACTGGCTACATGGCAAGCTGCCACAAGTACTTCAGAGAAGTGTCTCATAAAGAGCTAATGTAAGACTGCTATGAGACGATACCCTCAATAACAATCACGTTTTGCGTCATTTTTCCTTTCTCTGTCCTGCAGAAGCACAAAACTCCAGCTGCATCAACTGCTGAAGCCACCTCTCTTGTTTGTCTCCTGTTTCCCAGGCTCCTTCAGCACACAAAGACTGTTTGAAAATTACTTTGTTACCCCTTCGCCCTTTACCAGAAGCAGTTGTTTTAGAGAGGAGAATTTTTTGGTAAAAATTAAAGACAATGAATATTTAAGATGGACATAAATTAAACTTCAACAAAATAGGAAGGCTAAGGCTTTTATCATCACCACAAAATGTATAATGACAGTTCCAACATAGTATTTTTTCCATTATTTGTTACATTTCTTCTTCCTTCAGTGCAGCGACAAGGTACAAGGTAATTTATCATTATATAACACAAGGTTGTAGAACGACATTACGTTAGTGGACCTTCATGCTACAAACACCATATTTATGTTAAAATCTTCTGATTCGGACAATTTGAACAAATTTGGCTTTGCCCTTCAGATCAAATCCATTCAGGTTATCATCCAATGATGTTTCAGCTATAAAGCTGACAAAAACAAATATTTAAACAAATATGTAGCAACTTTGAAGGAGCTGCCAGCCACTGCATCTACATGCCATTAACTGTAGAGAAAATGTAGTGGCGAGACTCTCAAGGTTGCAGACTTGTAACACCTCATTATCAATAGGAACAGGTCTGTCAAGATAATAAAACCAGCTTTTACACTTGATAAGGTACTTTTAAAGTATTTGTCTTGTTTTGTGTAATGGTTAGTAAGTGAACCATAAAATATCCAATCTGCTCTCGACAGGTAAAGAATGCACTGGGCCTTTAGTATGCTGTAGTAAATACTTGTAACAGTGAATGAGAGGCATACAGAAAGAGACTCCATCTTCAAAATGTTAGTATTTCCGAGTATTTTTGAGCTGACTATTCAATGAAAGCTTAACAAGTAGCAAAAAGTGAGACCCGCACAGACACTTTCAAGATTGGGACAGGAGTCGGGTAGGGAGGGAGGGAGGGATGCTTTATTGTAGAAGCTAGACTCATCAGCACATGCAACGTCAGGATGCAGAAGACATTAAAGTGTACACAAAACTACAATACAAATAATCAGAATCAGAAATACTTTATTAATCCCAGAGGGGAAACTCTTTGAAACAGCAGCTCACTATCACGTCAGTGCACACAAGAATGGAAGTACTAAGCAAAAAGCAAAAAAAAATATAATACAGGTAAGTAAAAAAGTGGGTATAAGTATAAATTTGAAATTTAAATAAGTAAGGTACAAAGTGGGTTAACCAGTTGAGGTTAATATTACAGTATAAAGTATTAGTGCATGTGCACGTGTAGCTTATTAACAATATATAATGGGACGGAGGATATTGCACAGCTGTACTAGAAGTATAAATAAGTATCACAAATTAAATTGAAAACAGGGTGTATTGCACAGTAGTTTAAGCACCGAATATTCTCAAATTATGTCCAGTATTGTAGAGATGTTCATGATCAGTGTCCAGTTTAGTGAGTTAGGGTCATATCGACTAACACTTAGAGGGAGGAGTTGAATGACTTCCTGTGGCGCTCTGTGGTGCATTTTGGGAGTCTTCCGCTGAAGAGTCCAGCTCCACCCCAACAATGTCACTGGCCTTCGGATCAGTTTATTGAGTCTGTTAGCGTCCGCTACCCTCAACCTGCTGCCCCAGCATGGGACAGCATACAGGATAGCACTGGCCACCACAGACTCATAAAACATACTCAGCATTGTCTGGCAGATGTTGAAGGACCTCAGCCTCCTCAGAAAATAGAGGCCCTTCCTGTACAGAGCTTGAGTGTTTTTACCCCATTCCAGTTTATTGTCTATGTGTACTCACAGATACTTGTAATCCTCAACGCTGTCCTTGCTAACCCCCTGGATGAAAACCGGGGTCACTGGTGCCTTGGCCCTTCGTAGGTCTACAACCAGATCCTTGGACTTGAGCTGCAGATGGTTCTTCTCGCACCATGAGTAAAAGTTACCAACCACAGACTGTACTCAGTCTCATCACCACCACTGATACATCCCACCACAGCAGAGTCATCAGAGAACTTCTGAAGGTGGCAGGACTCTGTGTGGTGGCTGAAGTCTGTGGTGTAGATGGTGAAGAGGAAGGGAGAGAGGACAGTCCCCTGAGGGGTCCCAGTGTTGCTGACCACAGTGTCGGACACACAGTGCTGAAGACGCACATACTGTGGTGTTCTAATGTAAACAGCCACAACAATGGCATGTGAGAATTCTCATGGCAGATAATATGGTCGGAGTCCCACAGTCTTGTATTGTGTTTTATTACATATAAAAGACGGGGGACAAATTAAAAGAATAGGCTGAATCAAAGATTGAAGAAACTGTCACAGTTGTGAATCCAGGAAACAGGGTGAGGACCCAAATTCAGACACTCAGGCAAGGCAGAGGCAGTTCAATGATTTAATGGGGAAAAAAGCCAGACAAACTTACTGATGGTGGCAACACAAAGGGCAGTCCAAGCAGGCAAACATCAATCCAAAAGAAGAGCAGGCAGAAAAAACTAAAACATAAGCCAGAGTCCAAACTACACAGACAAACAGCCAAAGACACTGATAAGGAACAAAGCAAGAACACCAACTTAAATACACTCAGGTAGGGCATGATAACAACATACAGGTGAACTAAATCAACACAGGTGGAAGCAATCAGGGTACTCAAAGGCAGGAAGCAAAACTAACACACATGAAGGAAGGAGATATTATCAAAATAAAACAGGAAATTACGGAACACAAATCCAAAACCAAGACAGAAACATGTCAAATGCAGATGCTTCCATGCACCAGGGCTCACTGAACAGTTCGGTGAGGATGACAATGATGTGAATAAAATGCTACTGCCTTTCCAGTCTCAACTCAGTTGAGCTCGTATGGAAGATTTTGGACCAGTGTGTAAGACAACACTCTCCACTACCATCTCAATCAGACCAAATGATATCATATATTCTTTTATCTTCAAATCTATTGTTATGTTTGCTTTTCTGTCTATCTGCTGTTGTCTCAGGTATCTCTTGAGCTCAATGAGATGACCAGATTAAATAATAGGCTGTATATATCAATAAAATTAGGAAATATCTTATGGATGAATGGTGTTCATTGCTGAAAACCAATGGTTGCATACACAAAAGGAAAATACCAAAGTCTAATCTTCAATGGCCTACTTGTAAAAATTTAACAGTATACATGTTGTATTGTTTTTGTAGTAAATTAGAAACCAAATCAGCTTTATTGGCCAGGTATGTGTACTGTAGAAGAAATGTATTCCCCGATAGTTTTATTTTTATTTTATCCAAATATATTAGTTTCTGCTTTTATGTACGACATTAAGCTCTATGCTAGAGACAAACTATTTTACACTGATTAACAGATGAATGAGTGAATCCGTTCTATTGTGAGAAGAGCCCAGGCCAGCCCTGCAACGAGTCACACCTTAACTCACATGGGTATTCAACTTACTCTTGAACCTCAGCCGCTTGCCACCTTTTGCTCTTTTGTCATTGCAACAGCAAACCTAGGTAACACTGAGGTGGAACCCGTCCTATCCAGGAAAGGCCGGAATTCAATTTGCCTTTTGCCTTGTGAAACAGGCGTGTATTGAGCCTATGTAAATCCACTCAGGCAGACTTGTGTGTTGGACAACCCATAGAAATTGTCTGCCTTGAGGGTAGAGGTCAGAGAAATACTGATGCAACCTGTATGCGGGTTTCTCTCCACGCTGCATGAATGCCCGTCATAACCAAGTTTAAGTAAAGAATATTTTCTTTGGAACTTGGAACCTAAGTAACATTTTTCTTCTACGGTACACGTACAAGGAATTTGATTTGACTGCTTCTGGTTTCTAAACGTATATACAAGATGCAAAATACTGGCATGGTCGTCCTTTAAGCAGGATCTATTTTCCCAGTGAATAACCATCTTGGAGAGCTCAGGTGTCCTCTCTTGCTCTCCCTGGTTAGCTCCCGGGCGTCCTGTTCCAGTTCCGTGATTTGATTCCTCTTCTCTTCTGCAAAATTGCATTACTACTGGCAAAGTGTGCACAGCTGCGCCAGGATATCAATACTAATTACTGATGGCCATACTTACAATGTAATGTTTGAAAGAAACAGCATCTGAATGAGACATTATCAATATGTATGTCATTGTTGATTTCATAAGCTCCTTATTTTAAGGGGATGGGGACACATTACGCAGAGTTATGGGCGATGATAAAACAATAAGTGAAGCTCTCAAAGGGCTGACCATACAGTTGTCCTTTTTGCATCACTGCTGCTGCTAACTATTTAAAAAGAAAAATGTACCAATACGACTGTCTGCCATTTAGAATGCACTGAAGGCTAAACACAGACCTGAAAATGGCCAATGCATGTTGCCTGTTGTGTTCAGTGTTGCTGGTGATGGTGATTCAAACGTAGGACAAAATAATCTAAATGCTGTATCACGCTGCAGAGCAGTGCTTCTGTGCATCCTTAAAAGCCTGAAAACAGCTTTAACTTTAAAAAAAATATCACCCCATAAAATTCATTAAGTTGTCTTTGAAGACACACTACAGGTGATTATTTTTAAAAAATTTTAATCTAAACCTAAAATCCTCATTTGATATTTTATTTTGATCTTTTAACCACACCTCAAAAATAGGATTTCAAAAAGTGAGTACACGTCCGCCCCAGTCCCTAGTGGATGTTACACCCGAGACTGTACCTGTTATATTCACCATCAAAGGGAATTCCAAAGTCCTATGTGGATTCACCTGTGGGCTGCTTAGGTTTATTCAGACTTGCTACACACCACGCACGCCATCCCGTTTTATGGCCCATTTCTTGCTCCACATTAATGGAAGCTCATCACAGCCAGATGCAGTGACAGATAGAAACACGCTAATGACCAAGACAATTAATAGCACAACTGAGAGCTCCCCCCCTCCACCTCCTACTACATTCCTCAAATAAGAGTGTTTAATTAAGCAGCAATATTAATTATGACTTTATGATATAACGATGTTTTGGCGAGGGTGGGGGAGCAGGGCCTGTCAGTCTGAGACTGGTTACAGTACATGAGTTTAAGACAAATGACGTGCAAGAAGCCGCTCTGCACTTTGGCACCATGTTTAATGGCGCCCTGTGACAGAGCTGGTGGGTGATGATGAGGAGGATCCATGTTCCACTAAGGTAATACTGTGCTAACGACCATGGAAAAGAGCATTAGTGGGTAGTGGTAGGTGGAGGGGGTTAAACAGGTTCGTGAGGTTTCATGTGTATTACCTGCCTCCACAAAATAAATCACTCTATTGGCTTTTTGGTGTGTAAACCAACTGGAATGGGTGTTTGGGAAGAAGTGGGAGTTGGAAAAAGGCTATGAGCTGCCCCCTCAGATTTAGCCAGCTCAATTTGGTCAATATTTGTGTTGAGTGTTTTACACTGAGAAATGCTGAGCATGTGGGACAAATCTTGTTTAATAAATAAAAACCCACAAGACGAATGCTTTTTAAAGACAGAGTACTGTTTAATTTGCAGCTGAAAGGCTTTTCATTATTAAATTAAATGCTTCTTGCATGAATATTTTAGTGCATTGAGTGATAAATGAGGTGCGTTGTGAGTTGCATAATAGAGTTCCCTACTTAATGATCCACCTAGTTCAATATAGAAAAGACTGAATAGCCCTGTACACAATCAACCTGGCAGCAAATAGACACATTTATTTCATTTGATTCCTTTGGCATTCAGACGCGGCTTTAGAGGAGCAGATTTAATCAGATGTGTTAATTTCCTGTGAGAAATTCAACTTTATTTTCTGTGTCACCTAACCATAGCAGTAGCTGAGGAATACATATATTGAGGTTTGAGGAATTTCATCACTGATTGGTTTACTAATGAAAATCATTTGCAGGCAACTGAGGATTAGAGGATAAGCGTTTGGAAGTCGGTATATCCAGTGTTAGTTTGGTTAGAAAGTAGGGACACATCAGCGGGCTGGGCTGTTTTGTCACGTGGGCAGTGTATAAAGTTTTCAGTCTTATCAACTACAGTAGACTACATCTGTCAGGCAGCTAACAGCTACAAGCCATCAGGTTCTTCTCCAAAGGCGCCTTCACAACAACGATTGTGTAAGTTTACTGTATGTCACACTGTACGAGATGGGTCTAAGGACGTCTTGGTCGCAGTCTGCGTTCAGACTGTACGATATCAGTCTGAGGCATGTGAGACTGTTTAATGAACGTGTGGTAAATCGCCGCTCACGTCATCCATCAACACCGCGCTAATGTTGAAAATGCAGTGTTGCAAGGTTTTCTTCCCACAAAGCTCTTTTGTGTTTTGCCTCCATTAGACGTGTGCCGGTTTTCGGTAATGCGATAAATCGCGGCAATCAATATTCACGATATTATTATCGTGGCCACTTCAAAATACCGTGAATAATAATAGATCCGAATTTAGATTTTTAGAACGCGCAATTGCTTATTTTCCATCATCCGCTTAAAAAACATTGCATATATGCTGCGCAAAGCACGCATGCGCACTCTTATGTAAACAATCCTCACTCACCTCACATTGAGAAGAAGCATGGCGGAAGGAGGAATGCTGCCGATTTATCCCCCTTCTGACTGTGCGTTCACACCAGATGTGAATGACGCAAATAAATCGGGCTATTCGCGTTAAGTTGAACATTTTGAGTTTCTTCATTCATTTACACGTGAAATATCCTCCATTCGCGTGTGACATTCACTACACAACAGACGCGAATTCGCATCAGGGGAGGGGCTTAGCGGTACTTCAGACTGAGCCGGTCCCATTGAGTAAAGAACGTCTTTTCAACTTACTAGATTGTCCAACCTCCTACGAGGACGTATCGTACAGCTCCAGGTATCCACACACAGCCACAATTATTTTATCCCCTCTCTCTCTCTGGTTTTTATGGCGAGTCGCAACCAACTTGTTCAGGTGCATGCCGCCACCTACTGTACCAGGGTGTGCAACTATTATTTTATCCTCCATTGTTGTTCGGATTTCTGCCTCCACTCGTAATCATGTCACCCCACGAGCAAGCTCCTGATTGGTTAACGCGACACAAATATCCGCCAAAGTTCAGATTTTTCAAATCACTCCATTTGCGTTTGTAGAAGTGGGCCATTGCAGCAGTCACATTGTGACCAAATATCTGGATGGAAATGTCTGACTCTGTCAGCATTTTGCCGCAGGCTGTTTTCGGTTGGGATGCTACCATGTTTCCTTCACAATTGTCAAACTTAGTCTCAGTTATTCCAAAATCACCCCGTGCTGAGGGACTTTAACCACAAACAAAATTGGCGACAAGGGACAACCTCAGCAGACGCTGACATCCACTGAATACGCACTTCCAATAATTACGACACAGCTCTCACTTGGTTAATAGACACAAATGTCTAGCCACACCCGAGGAGCACAGTGTCCAGTTTGGTGAGCTTAGGATTGCGTCTCTGCTTTTGTGTGCTAATTATCTTGTCATGCTGGGGAAGTTTGCCTGTTAGTGTGAATCACCTCTAATTCATGGTACTCTTCTGGAAAATGGTTGATTGTCCACTTTGGGGTTGGGAACGAGTGAGGGAGTTCAAGTAAAGGTAAAGGGGTCACATGTTCAGATGTGAGGGTATAAGGGTCATTTTGCTTCAAACAAAGTCCTTGTTGTTGCCCCCCCACTGAAACACCTAGCATCAACCCAGGGTCCCTTAAAATGCTGTTTAATAGTAAGGTTGTTCATATTTTAGGCCTTCCTGTTTTCTGATCTGCTCCTGTTTTAATTTGCTGTTAATGCTTTTACACTTCATCCATGTTTACTTGTTGTCTTGATAAATTCAGTATAATGTAAATTTCCACAGCACTAATTCCATCAGTACAACAGTCATATCTGCTCTCAAGTTTTCTAATCTAACAGATATACTTTTTTCTTTTCACGAATCATTTCCAATCATTTCTACTTTGACATTTTTTGTCAGTTAAGCTACTGCCAAAACACACCCTGCACACATGCTCCACAATAAAAATCTTCCAGCAGCTCAAAGGGCATAAACCCTCCCGTTCCTGGGAGGCTTTTAATGTGAAACATCTGTGTGGAGTTTTATTGACAGTGGCTTAACACTAATCGAAAGAACGGCATTGAAATTAAATTGTGAATGAATAGAATAGAATAGAAACTCAGAGAAGCAGAGTGGTGACTATGACATGGAATGTACTGATCGAATTAGTCTTGTGGGAATTTGCTTAAAGCCGAGTTCACCTTTTGAGGTTTTAAAGTACAGGTACTATAATTCAACCCGCCCCAAATGTGTTTTACCCTGCCACTCTACCAGATGTTATTTGAACACTGTCTTTTATTTGAGAGTTTATCGTCTGAACTGTACAGTATGGTCATGTTGTTCATTGTCATGTTTATGTTCTGTCACATTTAAATTTAAGAGAGACACAGAGATGGGGAGGGGGAGTGTTGTTTGTTTGGTTGGAGCATTAGAAGAAATAAGTGGAGGAGAAGTGAAATGTGTGGGTGGGTGTTCTGAAAAGTGGACATTTGTATGTTTAGTGGCCAGCTGAGAGCTATCAGGTTCTACTTGACCCACTTGGAGAGCGTGTGTGTGGGGGGGAATGTGTGTGGGGGGTTTGGAGGTCAAATGAAGACAGCAAAAGAAGTGTGTTGGATTAGATGGATGTTTTCAGTTATTGTGGAAAAAAATAGATTTAATATTTGGCTACATGACCTGGGAAGTTTGACTTTTATGTAAGATTAAATGATAGCAATCGAGGATAACTGCATATACAATACAATACCGTTAATAAACAATAGTCTTAAGGCTTTTAGCAAACACACGGACATCTCAACTGACATAGATATCCTTTGGGCCAATCAGGATCAAGATGAATTGGTGGCAAACCCAAATCAAGACTTCCACAGAAAAACAGAACGTCCATCATTAGAAGCAGATATCCCCTCACAATTGTGCCGTCATGATGAGAAAAATATCTTTTGTTACAGAGGCACTTGCTCTATAGATTTTATAAAACCAGAGCAACTACCGATTCAATTGGATCGAGACATAAACATAAACTTTTTGCCAGGTCTCCCCAGAGACCTACCTAAACTTCAATGCATTTTTGCTTTGTATAAATATCTCACTTGTTCACTCAATGGAGGACTCTGTATGGCTTCTATGTTTTAAAGAATTTAATCAAAATCAAATGTGAAACAAAGATTGTTGTCTTACTTCTACTTTTGTCTGGAAATGTACAACCAAACCCTGGCCCTGATCTGCAATGGTCCCAGACTCCTTCTGATTTTAAGTCTTTGTCTGGTCTTAAATATGTTCATCTTAATGTGTGTAGCTTACTACCAAAGATGGACATGGTTAGAATTTGGGTTAAATCAAAAGGTGCAGATGTTGTTATCATTTCTGAAACTTGGTTGAGTAAATCTATTACAAATGTAAACATTAAAATACTTGGTACAATGTTTATTGTACTGACAGACCAAAAAAAGGCAGCGGTGTAGCTATTTACATCAAGATTTAATGCCTCCATTGTTTTGTCCCAATTAATTTGCAAACAAATGGAATTTTTGTCCTTAAATGTAGAAATAGCAAAGTCCCTTTCTATTGCTGTGGTTGGGTATTACAGGCCTCTTTCAGCTTCAAAAGAGGCACTATATTCAATAAAGGACCTTTTGGCTAAATTGAGTTACACTGAACTACTTATGGCTGGAGATTTGAACTGGGACTGGCTAAATGCAAGTTCTGATGGATTTATTAATCTTACCCAGTTAGTCCACCTACCCACCAGGCCTAATCTGAAGAATCCAGTCCACTTTAGTTGATTTGATTTTAACAAACGTGCCTCATATGTTTTCTTCTCTGGGTGTCTTTTGTAAAGATTTAAGTGATCACTGTGTAGTTGCTGCCTGTAGAAATACTAAAATTCCAAAATGTAAACCACCCATTGTTTGTAAGAGGAATCTTAAACATTTTAATGAACAAGCTTTTCATCATGACTTGTCAATGGTGAAATGGGAAAATATAGGGCTACTACCAGAGCTGGAAATAGCTTTAACATTTTTAAGGAACGTTTTATGCAAATTGTAAACAAACATGCCCCTTTAGGGAAATGCAGAGTGAAGGGGCGAGACAATCCCTGGTTTTCACAAGAACTGGCAGATACCATACTTGAGCGTAACAGAGCATGGGGCAAGGCAAGAAAAACAGATTCTTCCTCTGATTGGTCTGTTTTCAAATGGCTTAGAAATAAATGCACCTCTCTTATTAAAAAAGCCAAATCTGAATATTTTTTGTCTGTCACCACTGAGAACTTCAAGATCCACCGAAATTCTGGAAAGCGATTAAGTCTCTTTCTGTGAATAAAATTTCTCAGGTTCTTCCTAAATTTGGTTTTAAAGATTCAGTTCCAGTTTATGATAGAACTGCATTGCTTTAATGAACATTTTTTATCATCTGGTTCCTTGTTTGACACTGCAGGAACTTCCTTGATGAATCCCTGCACAGAACCCCTAATGTTTATTGGAGACCCTTTTAAATTTGCACCTTTTACTGTCCGTGAAGTGCATAAGGCTCTAAAAACATTAGATCACAGAAAACCCTCTGGACCAGGTTTGATGGAGCCTTACTTTTTGAAGTTGGCTGCAGATTTTATAGCAGAGCCACTTTTAATTCTTTTTAATCTTTCAATCAAAACCAAAGAAATTCCATCAGTTTGGAAATCAGCTTTTGTTCTACCTTTATTAAACGGAGGTGATCCAGCAGTTCTGTCTAATTATAGGCCAATATCAAATGTATGTGTTTTATCGAAAATCCTGGAATCTCTTGTTTGTGATCTTTTTTTAGATCTGTCAAAGGTTTTTGAACTGTTGACCATGCTGTTTTGAAGAACAGATTAATTTGCTCAGGACTGTCAGAGCATGCAGTTGCATGGTTCTCAAATTCTCTGAATAACAGGACTCAATGCATTAAATATGAGGATCTCCGTTCTGATCTTGTAGTTGTCCACAAGGGGTGCCACAGGGATCAGTTTTGGGGCCCCTCCTATTTATCTCGTACATCAGTGACTTAGGTCAAAATGCTTCTGATGGTAACATGCATTTTTATACTGATGATACAGTAATTTACTGCTATGGATCATCTCTTGCTCAGGCCATTGAAACCCTGCAGAAAACATTTGTTGCTGTCCAGCATTCACATCTTCAGTTAAAACTAGTCCTTAATGCTGCCAAAACTAAGCTAATATTGTTTTCAAATTTTAAGAATGTGCCTCAGACTGTTCCAGTAGTGGCCCCTCTTGATGGGAATGTCATAGAGGTGGTTCATGAATATAAATACCTTGGTGTCTTGATTGATGACTCCCTCACTTTTAAACCACACAGAAAAACATGTGAAGAAATTAAAACTTAAACTAGGGCTTTTCTTCCGTAATAAATTGTGTTTTTCCTATGAAGTAAAAAAGGCCTTGTCACTGCAACTTTTTTTATCTGTGCTAGATTATGGTGATCCTTTTTATATGAATGCCTCTTCTTCATGTCTTCAAATGGTGGACACGGTTTATCATGCTTCTCTGAGGTTCATTACTAACTATAGAGCCATGACCCATCACTGTAATTTGTATTCACGAGGGGGATGGCCTTCTCTGGCCACTAGGAGGCAGGGACATTGGTACATTTTTATTTTTAAGGCTATGCTTGGATTACTGCCTCTGTACTTTTGTACTAAAGAAGTTACTGACTCTTACTCCCTGTGATCAAACGATCAGCTGTTGCTCTCTGTTCCTTTTGCCCACACTGAGTTGGGGAAGAAAGCCTTTGTTCACTCGGCTCCTTTTGCTTGGAACATGTTGCAGAAGGACTGGAAACTGACCGAGCTCTTGTCCTTAAATGCGTTTAAAATTAAGCTAAAAGCAATAGAGACTGCTTCAATAATGTGCAATTGTTTTTCATAACCTGTGTTATTTTAATGTTTCTGTGTATGTTTATAATTGTGTAAATGTTGCTGCCTCTTGACCAGGATTCCCTTGAAAAAAAGGTTTTTAATCTCAGTGGGACTCTCCTGGTTAAATAAAGGTTAAAAAAATATCTATATAAATATTGTTACAACAGAGCATCTTCTTATAATGAGAAAACATTCCAGTTAAAATGATGGTAGCTTGGTATAAAGGATGTAATATTGCTATAATGACATTTATATATTAAGAAACACAAATGTATAGGTTAGGAAAAGATAGAGGTTCTGTCAAAACAACATTACACTGCTTCGGCTTTGCTAATAAATTGAAATCATGATTTGAGCCAGTCATACAAGGGAGAAATACTTGTGAATAATTGAAATTATGTATTATTTAATTTAGTAATAATAACTGGGTCTATATTTTGATTGTAGAATATCTAATGAGGACCACAAACAGATTCCACTTCGGTTTGGTTAATATTTACAAGTTACCACTGTGCTTGTTAGTCCATTTAGATGAAGCTATGGAGCCTGGAGAGTACCTTAATCTTTGACTGTGCTCATAATTTTACCACTTTCATTTTGTGTTTTTCAGCAAATGGTTGAAACAAAGAAAATTGACTACAGAGTCTTATTAAGTCACAGGTCAACTATGTAAATGCTTGTATTAGGCTTAAGGGGGAATGTTCCATAGATAGAGCCAGATAAACAATCTCTGTAATTTTGGTGTGGTAAGATTGAGGATGAATTAATTTGATACATGTATTTAGGACATGACTGACAGTTCGCTCCTTCACAGTATACTGTATGAACACACCACTCAGTGGGCTGACACTGCTCAGTGTGACTGATTTTTAACATAAAAAACAACCATAACAAAAACGAAAGAAAAAAAAACATGGCAGCTGGACTGAGAGCATCAAATTATCCATGCATTAGTGTAAATAATGCTTTCGTTTATTTTTAATGTGTCTACTGTAATTGTCACTTATTTAGTTCACTAGTTGTCTACGATAGCAGGAGGAGAGTCATAATGTAAACACAAGTGCATACATTTGGGTTCACAACATATCCTGCATTTTCTAAATCACTCTAACAAATAACAAATTATGATGAAATTGGTTGTTGTGCTTTCCATAGTAATGGTAGTATAACAAAAAGAGTAAGATAGAAATGCTGTTAACCTTTGTATTTTCATTGCACTGCTACTTAAAATCATGTTTAGTTTCTCTGAATTCTCTTTTTTTTTTTAACTGACATCCTTTTGCTAAATTGAGCTTGTGAAACATCTGGTAAACTCAGGGCTGAACTCTAGACACAGAAAACCTAAGAATCAATTCCAAACTTAGGATGTAAGCATATATGTGATATCAAATGTTCGGGAGGTTGGAAGTCCTGGTAGATGCATTTCAATCAGGAGAGACTTCATTTAACGATTAATAAAAATGTATTGACATGGTGAACAAATAGGAAAGTTGAAGTAAAATGAAGTCTTTGGCGATTAGACCCCATCGTGATGTCATATATTGAGGGGGTAGTAATGCCATGAGCTGTACATGTATATACAATTAGTGGAATGCAAAAAATCTACACGTCAAATACGGTCGCTTGGTCAGTGGCCCTACGTGCACATGCAGGGCTCCATGGTCAAGTTAGCAATAAGAACTATGGTTTCAAGATAAAGCTTGCTGAGAAAAGTTTTGTCATAGTCAGGTGACCTTTGTCATCATGGTAACTATATTAAACATGCAATTAACATTGCAAAACTGTTGCAGTTTGGTTAGGTTTAGGAAAAGAACACAGTTTGGGTTCAAATAAGTATGTTAGTTACATACTCAAAATAAGATAACTTACGTGAGTTATGTAACTTAAGTTACATTAGTAAAAAATAACTCAACGTTACCTATTGGTTTCACACAGGAATTAAACAGCGGCCTCCCGTGTGACAGTCCTACATTTGATCAATCCTCCTCCCTTATCCCCTAGTCACCTGACTTATTACGGCACATCAAAACATTACCCTAGATGGGCAAGTCACGAAATGATGCTAGAGGGGTACCTACAGCGTCATAGTTTGAAGCACACAGCCCTTGACCAAGTGGCCATATTTGATGCGGTGGGAGTGAGAAAATATCAGATTACAATGAATATGTCACCTCTTAACAACATTTGACAACACCTACCAGCATAAGATGGATTTCCACCGTTTCCAAGAATACAATGGACATGACACTACTTGCCAGAATACAATAAATATTAGCAATTAGCCGAAAGCATGATAATGTAGAAATTAGCAGAATACAATAAATATAGAGCAATTAGCAGAATGCAATAAATATAAACAATTATCAGAATGCAAAGAATATGAAGCAAAGAGCAGAATGCAATGAATGTGTAACAATTAGCATTATGAGAAGAATATGTAGATGTTACCAACAACATCATATGCTGTCAGCAATGACTGAATTACTAATAATTTGGGTACCTTTAAGGCCATGTAAATTGCTGGCAATGATCTGAATCAGATTATTATTACCATGATAATGTGACTGAAATGCAAAAGTCAGCCATGATTGGAAATAACAGATCAATTAAAATCCGAAGGGGACAGTGAGCAGCAAGATATCCATGAAGAGAAGCTGTGCAAGCCACACTTACAGAGCAAGCACATTTACATGCTTAGATATTGACTGTAGAGACTAGGAAGAAATGCTAAGTCAGAAAATTGTTATCTCTGTCTGGTAAAAGAACTGAATATGTAGAAGGGGTTGTAATGGCAACCAATGAAGCAAAACACATAGCAAAAGTGCCTGGGCACTGTTTTGACATCAGGGCAGGGGCTTTAGAAGTGAATCAGCTAATATGACCTTATGACCAAGTGATGCCTTGACATGATGACTGATGAAGAGTTCCCTTACTGAGGATGCCACCAACTGATGACATATGAGACTGCGATGTGTTGGTGTTTGCAATACTGGCCCCAGACATGTGATCAGGTAAATCTCATACAGTCCAGGTGACATCAAATCGGGACGCTGCGCTCATCATAAAGGTAAGCAATGCCAACTGTTGCAACAGAGTTTGTGACGAGAGGACTTTTTATGTCACAGATTACTGAATTATTTTTAATAAATTAACTTATTTTTGCTGAGAGAAAAGATTTTATATTGATCCAGTCGAGTCATGATACATAGGACAGGCGTGTGTCCAGACTGCCGATTTCTCAAATAAGGCTGGTGATAGAATAACGCAGATTGGCACGTACATTTACGACATGCACCAGGAGTTTATCTACCCTTGTTTTCACCCAAGTACTTCCCATCGCTTAATCAATAAATTCAACTATATAGTCATGCTATTGCTCTGCATGTCTTGCGCACTGACTTGAGAATGCTTTTTATTTTTTTTTTATTACATTTATTTATTTACTTTTATTTATTCATATATTCTTGCTGTTGGTGTTGCTGTAGCGGGCTTTTAGGTTGAAACGGATACAGGAAGAGTAGAGTTTGTATAACAGCATAATGCGGAACAAACATTTAACAAGGAAAAAGGTAGATCAGATAACAATGAGGTTTCATACTAAAATATGAGCAAATACTACTAATCCAACAGAGGGAATCAGAACAAAAGGCCTGTCCCTAATATATGCCCATTTGAAGTGAAGGCCTGGTACCCTTTGTAATTAAGGTAAATCAAGGTCCCCCACTATTAGAGAGCCTACAGTAATTGTTTCCTCATCGAACAAGAGGACGCTGGAATATGAAAACAAAGTTTCAGTTTGGACAAAACACATCAGAAGTAGGTAAAAAGGCAGCCTGACCGATCCATGAAAAAGATGGTCTATAAAAACTGAATCTGGCTGAGAAGATAGTTCAGAACCTCCAACGAGCATGTCCAGTATTTCAGTGTCTGAAGAAAACCAGTGCAGAGAGTTTGGATGGAATTATAGACAAACAGCTTGCAGGAGAATGATTGTGGTAGCCTATTGATACGCGATGCTTCTTCCTTATTAGGATTCAGATCACGAGTCACTGTCTAATAGGAATCGTTCTTGCCTTCTCTTTGGATAAATGGGGCAGAGGATGTTATGTTAGATGCCAAAAGCTACCAGAAACTCGCAGATTAAAAGTCCCACTTAACCAGGAATCTGCAGACTTGTGACCTCAGCTGACTTTTTTCCTGGTGGTGAACTTTTTCTGGAACTCATGAGATGGTGGAATGAGGACTCATGAGATTTATATATTTATGGATGTGACGCGATGGGTGAACACAGAGGTGGCTGCAACTTGGAGACCTGGGTGGTGGCGAGGAGTGCTGATGAGCAGAAGCTGAAGCGTTTTTCCAGGGAATGCAGGCCTGCATTGATAGCTTGGCTGGAATTAGCCCGAGACTTCAAGGTGTCAATTAGGCAGCGGAGTGTCCTGGAGTAGTAGATGAGGCTGTGTGAGCGGGAGAACGAGTAGGAGAAGAGGCATTTCTCCGCTTGTTCAGGAATTGGTCTTTAGCTGTGCCAGTGCCGACAAGACACTGAAACAAGTAAAGTGAACGTTTTCCATTTGTGTCGATCTGACACTGAAATGACAGGTGACAGTAGCATCGAAAGAAACTTTGACAACAACGAGATGATTGGCTCACAGAGGTTGCGGCAATATTGATTTAACTGAAAGAGTTAATGCCCTCATTCCCCTTTTCCACCAGAATGAACCGGGTGCTAGTTGAGAGCCAGTGGTAGTGCCAGTTCGGAGTTGGTTCGACTGACGAGCCTTCTAAGAACCGGCTTGTCTTTCCACTGGCTACGGAGCCAGCACAGAGCCAGGTCTTAGGTCACTGTACACGTCACATCTCTCCCAGCAACGCTAGTGCAGCAGCGCCAAACACAAACACCATCAACAATCGTGGACGTTGCGTTGCTATTGATGTTCGCCGTAGTGTGTACAGACGGAGATTATAAGCGAGAGTAACAGTATGTACATAACATTTATTTTTAACAATAACATGTAAATTTTAGCCTCAGCATGTTGCTACCCTCCTAGCATCAACGTTGCTGATAAACGATCACATTGCAGTTAAATAAAAATGTATTAAGCGTTGGTGTAAGAAGCAGAAGTGAAAACTGTTCGTCTTGTTGGTCACAGTAACCCCGCCCCCAGCCGCTGACGTAAGCAGTTCTTAGTTCTAGACCACCAATGATTTGGTGCCACTTCAGAACCACTTTTACTGGCTCAGAGCTGGAGCTTTGGGAGTGGAAAGACAAAGAACCGATTTGAAACTAGGCTCTGGCTCCGAACCAGCACCAGCTCCTCCTTGGTGGAAAAGGGGTATCAGTCAGCTGATTGAGTTGGAAGCAGGAACAGACAGGGAGTGAATAAGAAATAGCTAAGCATGAAAATAGTCAGTCTTCCTGATTGACCTTATGCCAAGCTTAATTTATGGCATGCTAGGGAAATGAAAAAGGCTTTGGATTAATATTTTGAATGGTGACCACTCACAAACATGTCCAGCCATCAAGCCACTAGAAGTACTTTACGTTCTTTGTATTGATTGCCCTTCCCCATTCCCCCGACCCCACCCTGCACCATATGCAGCCCCACATTAGTATCGATGGAGGGGGAGATTTCTCACCGGGGTCAGAGAGCTGTCACTCTGCCCTTTCCAAGGGGGAATGAGATTAAGGGATATTTATGACGATCCTCTCCATAAGCCAACACTGTGGAGAAGATGCACTAAGAAGACCTGAAGCAGCATCATAACATTTCAAATGAGCTCTTCCCAAAGAAAGAGTTAGAGGGTCAGTTTGTGCAGTAATGTCCCCTGAAGGCTCTTACTGGTCATCTAATCCCATAAAGTAACTGGCAGATGTAAATTGATTGGGCCCTAAATGAGGATCGCATTCACTTTTATGACGATTCACTATCCAAGTTCTATTGTTTTAACGTGAAATTAATACCACAGAGAACTCAGCTTTCAAAGGATTTGATTTCATCCAGGCAGAAGCCTGTAAATAACGCATTTATTGGGAGGCGGGGGGGGCATTGCATCAGTCACTTTTGTAGAGAAACGGCCGTGAAGTGGCAGAGAACTGGGAGGACAAAGATGTGGGAGTTAGTGAAGCAAGAATGAGGAGAGCAGCTAAAAAAGTGAGCGCTTGGTGGACTTTGGAGAGTCCTTGACCTCACCTCAAGGGTCAAGTCTCCTGCATTATGTGAATTATGCTCTGGTCTGAACTTGGTAATGAGCAGTCATATAGCGTAAGGGTTGTTGAGAAACTAGGCCACATGAGAGGGAGGGCTCACAACCAAACAACCCCAGGAAAGGGAATCAATGGAGGTGGTAGAGAGGCAGTTGACAGGCTGTCCTCCCTGTCTCTGGGCCAAGGTGAGTCACACTGCCGTGAAATAAAACCTCCAGTTTGAGTTTGTGGAAATATTAGAAGCAAAAGCAGGAGAATCAGAAGGAACAGACAGCCATAGTCCCTGTATGTTCTTCTCTCTGTCTCTTTCTCTCTGCAAACAACAGCCACTTTGTTGTATAAAATATGAGATGGGTGTTTGGAATGGCAGGATTTTTTGTCTTTTCGAGCTGTCACGCCTGAGATTTCGAATTCATGACATGGACCCACATAATGGGTTGCAGGGGACATGCAAAGTGAAACAGAGCAAAAGGAAAAAAGAAAGAGACAGACAGAGGGGAAAAGTAAACTCATTTGCAAGGGGGACTACACTACACTAAAAGCCCTGTTTATCATGCACTCTCATTTGCATCCCTCTTAAATATGCATGAATTTATTTTGCATGGGCAGGCACGGTGTCTACACAGGAGACGTCACACATGATTTCCCAAGTAAAAGAAAGGGGAAAAAAAGGCAATATTTAACAATTTGTTCTGACGTGAGCTATCAGAATGACTCTGTGATGGGTTTTTTTGTCACACACGTCTTTACATTCTAACTTCCATTGTAACTTCAAACCTTCAGGGCTACATGTATGCTTCATATGCTGTTCATGTATTGTGTAGAAGAACATCTGGAGCATGTAGCTGGCTGTTATCCTGGAGATCACAGCACACTCAAAGAGTGTTAACATCAGACCAGGCCCTGCTATAGATGAAATTGATCTGTCTTGCAATATATATTCATACGTTGCCAACACCATGATGCCTTGTCTTTTCTGGCTCGATCTAATTTCTCAGTCTATCTAATATACCTTTCTAAGAATCTAATAAGCTCCAATTGATTTCTATAGTTAAAGGTTATCAGTGAACATGTATTAAAAGACACAAAAAGAACAAGAAACCATTTTGTCTGTAGAAGTTGAGGAGTTTCTGGGAAAACAGAGTCAGCGGTTGAGAAAGTTCAATGGCACTGCAGCTTATGGAAATGGACAAAACACAAACAGATGATGGGACCATCTTTACCACTTTGACAACATATGTGACAATGAGAAACAAACTGCAAATACAGGAAACATGGAAACATGGAGGTTTCCTTGGGACACTTAAAACTGGTGAGCATGTCTGCACGCACTGTTTCCTCAAGTTGACCGCTTGTCAGTTATACTGGGAAAAAATGTTTTTGTTGTTTTTTGTACTATTGTACTACTTATTTTATATTTGAACAAAGACATGTACAAAGAGATTTTACGTTGTAACATCTGTCCAGTGACTAAAGATGAAAAGTAGCTTTTTTGCTAACTCTGCAGCATTTACAGCAACGTTTATGAATGTCAAGAATCAAGAAATCAAGGTCATTTTACAACACACGGTTGCATTAAAATGAACGCACATTAAAATGTAAGTTTTTGTCCCCTCATGCTACACACACATAGACCATACAGTAACCTATAAACACATATTTGAATTTAGAATAGAATAAATAAATAAATAAATAATTATTTACATAAATATACCTATACACTATACACGCAGAAAGTAATAATTCTGTAGTGCAGAATGAGGTGGACCATGACGTGTCCCAGTGCAACACGAGGTACGCCGTGACAGGCACTACTTACTGTAGTGTAACAGTGATTCAGAATATTCTCGTCTCTTGTCGGGCATTAAAACCAAGCACATGAGGCAGCCCACCGTGGCGCCATCTTGGACCCAAGATCTAACAAGATAGTGTTGATAATATGGTCGGCATTCTACCATTAAACTCGACATCTTGAAAACATTGTCCATCCACTTTGACTACACCCAGCATTATTTATGTAAACCTAGAGTCCACCCCCCCTCGTCTTGCGTTCTGTCAGCACAGAACACGGTTACATTGAATCTGTGCGTTATTTCAAACGTTGAATCTCTACGTTTCAAACGCTGTGGTAAAGGTCGGGTTAGGTTTAAAACCACTTGGTTAGGCTTAGGAAAAGATCATGATTTGGGTTAAAATAGCTGGTTTTGTCGCCAAAGAAACTGCTAAAAATGTCTCGACAACACACTAAATAACAGTCGGTTTTGTCAGGTGAAACAGGAAGCACATAGTGGTCTCTCTGCTGCTTTCAAAAACTACAGCCATCTGACTACCAATCTCGCCACCATCCGCACCTCCTTATCTTTACCTTAGTTATCTTAACTATGTCACAAACGTTTTTACAAACGTTGATATGATACGTATTTTATGTGTTAAAATGTAGAGATTCAACGTATCCGTGCAGAAACGTAAAATGGCAATGTTTTATTCTGGCGATTGGGCTGGTCTGGCTGGCTGGTCAGAAGATGCCTTGAGCAGCGGTAGTCCCAGGGTCTGCTGCACTTTATCCAATCCCAGCGCTTCCGATGAGTGTATTTCTGTCATAGGTAATACGTGCTTTAGCAATAAAGGCGAAGAAAAACGACAAATTAAAACAAAAACGCAGCAAAGTTTGACGGAGCTACTGGCCGCCGCAACTGCACACGCCGCCATCCCTAATGCGCACTGTCCCTGTTAAATAAACCATTAAATAAATTAACAAGAACAGACACAACAAGGTACAGTATACACATTAAAATAAAAAGAACAGATAAAAAAATTAAAACATGATTTCAAATACAAAAACATTATGATATCAGTTAATTTAATTCAAAGCGAAAAGACTGTAAAAGCATCATAAAGGCGCTCATAAATGTAAGTTTTTCAAAAGCAGGACAACAGTACAATAGTCCCTCAGGCCAGAGTTGTAGGCTTCGTCAATTCCGAGATTGAAGATTGAGCTATGGGATGTTTTGATTGTTATAAACAGAAGATCATTTTGTTATTTGCGTTACTAATTCTGTGGATACGTAGTCTTCGGAATACAGGCAACCCTTCGCATGTAACACTAGATGAATATCGAAAACCTCTGTCCACAGTTGGCATTGAATTATCCATTTATACTGGTGTATTTGTTTTAGCCTTTAAACAGATATCTTACCAAGCCTTCATAGTAATGTATTAATTCATATCTTTACATCATGCAAGCCAAAAGAGACCTAAGACCTGTCGATATTTATTTGAAATAAATGGTCCACCCATTAAGTGATGGGCTACTGCTATCTTTTCTTTTGAGTAGTTGGAAACAGAGAGTTTCAGTGTGTGTCTTAAATATGTAGCTTTAAATCTGCAGATATTTAAAGACCTAACTATGTCTATTTTAGTTTCTTTAACTCCAGTATTTGTTATGCAAGCTAATTATTAGCATGCTCATCTGTTTTTAGTGTCTACTGGAAACTTCTTCGGTTTTGTACAACTTGCCGTGTTTCGGTATTTGCTTTTTTCCTTTGTGTTTTCCATTATTTGCAGCGCGTTTATTTGTGTTGCATATGTAATGTCAAGTTAATTTGCTTCTGTTTTATTTGCAAAGTTGCCTTTTATTCTGAATCTGATGTAGGTGTTGAAAAAGTATTGTTTGAGAACTGTGGCAACACTGATAATATGTACCAGAGATTGCAGTGGCATCATACATTTTTTGCTGTGGCTCGCAATGTCTGCATGAATGTAACTGATACTGGAAACACTTAATTTTATAATGACACTGATGAGCAAATGCATCTCAAATATTTTGCTTGTGTCAACAAATCTCATGACTTTCTGACTTCCCTACCCTGTCTGTGGCTCTCAGATATTCATCTTTTACAAAACCTCACAAGTATATACTTACATTTTTTAAAAGGCTCAGTAATTTTGTAAAACAGCTGGACACTGTTATTTGTTTGATGCTGTTGTTATCGAACGCAAACAGGAGGAAATAGTGCATTTGTTGGGGACTATTTTCAGCGGTGGATTAATACACATTATGAGCTTGAGTGAGTATTTGGGGCAGCAGGATGCTGTACGTGGGACTGAGTCAAAATAAACTACAGTGTGTGTGTTCATTGTAAGGAAGGAACATGTCACCCAGTATAACAGTGATGCTCATTGATGTGTTTTTAATAGTATTTGGACAACAATGGAGCTCTATGGCACAGAGGGGTAAGATATAGGCCTATCAGGCTTTGGATACACACACAGTACTGTGGGAATTATTCCCCGTTGTCTTGTGCCTGGACATGGGACTCTAAGAAAGAAAATCTGACAATTGCCGGCCTTTTTCTTGAGGTTGCAGTGTGTTGATGTCTTCTGGCCACCATAGGAAACAAAACCCATACAGAAAGCCAAAGGTGGAATCTCATGGGCTGCCAGACACTGAATGAACAGCATCCCATTGTGAAGCTTCTGTGTTTTAATAAATCACCAAAGCAAATGCTTTGTGTTCACTAAATGGTCTGCTCTCTTTCTATTAGCATCGCATTTAGACCTGGTGCACTTTGAGGACGAGAGCCCTCGACATGACAGCATTCCACTGCATATTTAACACTGTGGGACCAACGGAGGGAGGATCACACACTGTTAATAATAAAAAACAAAGAGAATGAGAGTGTGTGTGTGTGTGTGAGAGAGAGAGGCTGGGTGGGGGGATTACACAAGAGAGAGAGAGAGACAGACAGACAGATTATCCATGGCTAAAATTGTAACAATGCTTCTCTGTTCCAAGTTGCATAATTCAAAAGCCATCCCCCATCCTCTTGTGTTGTGTTCTGTTTCGCTTCAGGCCGGGTCCTGAGACACTTTGCTGAGTTCTCCACGATTGAAACATCACTGTACAGAGAGAGGGAGGAAGCGCCTGGCCCCGTTTTGCTCGGCTCTCATCGGAGCAAATCACAGCTCCATGTTTACGGCACAGCAACCTTTTTTTTTTGCTTTTTCTTTCCCAGAACACACTTTGCATTTTAATGAGGGCCTGGCCTGCATTTTAATGAGGGCCTGGCCCGCATACTAAGTGCACATTAAGCCGGCTCTGTGGGGGTGAGTGCGGCGATACATCACGGTCAAAGAGAAGCAGCACTCTTCAAATTTTAAAATGAACAAAAGCTGAAGTTCTTCGGTCCGGGGGAGCAGGGTGGGTTGGAAGTAGATGTTGTGATGATTTTAAAAAGGTTATATGGTTGCACTGGAGAGTTTTGGGGAGGCGGGAAGAGGGGCAGGAGCTGGTGGAGGGGGAGTGCGCTTTAGAGGGATAACAGCAGGGTTGGGGATGCGGAGAAGAGTTAGATTTCAGGGCTTCCTGAATAGTTTATTGTGAGGGTGATTACAGCTGAAGTGGTTGGCAGCCAGTGTTGGTGATGAGGAGGGGGAGATGAAGAGTGAGGCGCACACACACTCGCATGCAACCCCCCCCCCCCACACACACACACACACACACACACACACACAAACACAGACCAACACAGTTCATATTTTTTTCAACAAGACTGAATATGTCATATGAGCTATTATGTCACAGAATTCGGTACTTTACAGTTTTGTACTAAAGTAATTATACAATATACGTGCTGACAGACTTGAATTAAACTGCAACTTTGAAAAATCATTGTCAATTACACTTCATACGATGAAGGCAAAATCATTAGTAGTTTTCCCCATTCTGTCTCTGTGATTTATTTTCCCTTTTTGCATCTGTTAGAAGCTCCTCAATTTCTTTTGGGCACTGCAATAGTGTACATCAACAGCACATTCAAAAATTAAGCCCTTTTCAGTGAGCATTATGACTTTTTTGAGTATACTTAATATTGTCACTTCCTAGTGTGGATGTGACACATACTGTACATAAAAGCTGCTTAAAAGTAGACTGTAGTATGGAATTGGGATGCGGCCACAATCTCATATTCTGCCCATCTCTTGATGCGGTTCCATATTAATTTGATTCCAGTCACTTTTAAAAAGTACTACAAACACAACATTTCTAAATTATATTACTTTCATTAAACACATATAAACATTATACCAAGATACAGTATCATAGATAGAATAGTACTTGTTAATGGTAGAACAATTCCATTGTGTGATCAGGATTGGGACAGGACCTGGACACTGAGCCTCACAAGGAGTTCAAATGAATTTATTTATGTTTTCTGACATGATGAATGAATGTTTGCTCACTAATTTTAGTTAAACCTAGCCAGATTGGGTAGACACGTATGCTAATCACCATTTACTCAGAACTGAAATGGATCTGGAAATTAAGTGACAGGATTGGGACACGACATTCTTGGTAACGACAAAAGTCAGAGGAGCAGGTTTGGACAAATAGACATAAATCAGCGTTTGACATGATGAGAGGAAAATATCACTCCTCATGTTATCATCTACCAAACAATAACAAGCACTCGTATTTCAGTTTTAAGAAATTCCTGTTGACAACAATGATCAATTTTTTATTTCATATTTTCAATTGAATAGTTACATTTCCAGCCCTAGATCCAAGCATTACAAGGCATCAGTGTTTTTATAAACCCCAGCTAGTACACCTGTAAATTAGGCAAGAACACACCATTTTTTGCTAATGTTATTTTAGTTTCTTCATTACTTGTTTAGTGTGTAGAGACAGTAAATACATACTGTAAATCCAGTTGTATATCAGACATTTCTGCTGTTCTAATTTTTTTTTTTTTCTCGATCCACTGTTCTGAATCTACTCAGTATTACTGGGGAATTCTGGGGAAGCCCAGTCAAAAGCACCCAATTCCGCCTATGCAGTTTTAATAGATGGAAGTATTTATTGAATTCATGTTTGCCATGGGTCTTAATTTAACTTGAAATTACTGAAAACTAAATTATACCAGAATCAAAGGGGGCAAATAAGATTTTACTAATTTGGCTTGTACTTGGGATAAAAGCTGCAATTTAAAGAAAAGTAGGCCTATATATTTTAGTTTTACACAATAAGCAAATTAACTGTAACTTTCTTAAAATAATAAAAATCTGTTTTTTTCAGATGACATTAATAATAATAAGCATAAATAATAATGTTCTGAGAAGAAATTAGTCAACATTTTACTATGCCCAGTGACCAGCCGGTAGTCCTTGTGTGTTCAATATCTTGGTAGGATGAGGGTTAAGGCCCTTAAAGATGTGTACTTACTGTACTACTAACCTCAATCAGTCAGTACATTAAGCCCTGAAGGGTAGATAGAAAATTGCATTTTTTCCATTAAACAGAAAGATGGTTAATTAAAAATCACTATCATATTAATTAATTAATCGTCTTCTTCTTTTCCTTTCGGCTGTTCCCTTTCAGGGGTTGCCACAGCGAATCATGCGCCTCCATCTAACCCTGTCCTCTGCATCCTCTTCACTCACACCAATTACCTTCATGTCCTCTTTCACTACATCCATAAATCTCCTCTTTGGTCTTCCTCTAGACCTCCTGCCTGGCAGCTGCAACCTCAGCATCCTTCTACCAATATATTCACAGTCTCTCCTCTGAACATGTCCAAACCACCTCAATCTGGCCTCTCTGGCTTTATCTCCAAAACATCTAACATGAGCTGTCCCTCTGATGTACTCGTTCCTGATCCTGTCCATCCTCGTCACTCCCAAAGAGAACCTCAACATCTTAAGCTCTGCCACCTCCAGCTCTGCCTCTTGTCTTTTCTTCAGTGCCACTGTCTCTAAGCTGTACAACATCGCTGGTCTCACCACCGTCTCTTCAACGTCCTCCTCACTTCACTCTTGCTAAGCTTTGCTACTTCCTGTTCCACACCAGTCACCTCTTCTACTCTTCGTTCCCTTTCATTTTCCTCATTCATCAACTCTTCAAAGTACTCCTTCCATCTTCCCATCACACTCCTGGCACCTGTCAATACATTTCCATCCTTATCTTTAATCACCCTAACCTGCTGCACATCCTTCCCATCTCTATCTCTTTGTCTGGCCAACCTGTACAAATCCACCTCTCCCTCTTTAGTGTCCAACCTAGCATACAAGTCCTCATATGCTCTTTGTTTGGCCTTTGCCACCTCTACCTTCACCTTACGCTGCATCTCCCTGTACTCCTGTCTGCTCTCTTCAGTCCTCTCAGTGTCCCACTTCTTCTTTGCTAACCTCTTTCTCTGTATACACTCCTGAACTTCCTGGTTCCACCACCAAGTCTCCTTGTCCACTTTCCTCTTTCCAGATGACACACCGAGTACCCTCCTACCTGTCTCCCTGATCACATTAGCTGTAGTGGTCCAGTCATCTGGGAGCACTTCCTGACCACCCAGAGTCTGTCTCAGCTCCTCCCTGAAAACTAAACAACATTCTTCCTTTTTCAACTTCCACCACTTCGTCCTCTGCTCTGCCTTTGTCCTCTTCATCGTCCTCACCACCAGAGTCATTTTACAGACTACCATCCTGTGTTGTCTGGCTACACTCTCCCCTACCACTACTTTACAGTCACTGGTCTCTTTCAGATTACAACGTCTACACAAGATGTAGTCCACCTGAGTGCTTCTCCCTCCGCTCTTATAGGTCACCCTATGTTCCTGCCTCTTCTGGAAGAAAGTGTTCACTACAGCCATTTCCATCCTCTTTGCAAAGTCTACCACCATCTGTCCTTCTGCGTTCCTGTCCTGAAGACCAAACCTGCCCATCACATTCTCATCACCTCTGTTCCCTTCACCTACATGCCCGTTGAAATCTGCACCAATCACCACTCTCTCAGCTCTGGGGATGCTCTGCATCACTTCATCTAACTCACTCCAGAATTTCTCCTTCTCTTCTAACTCACATCCTACCTGTGGGGCATAACCACTCACAACATTGAACATCACCCCTTCAATTTCCAGCTTCAGGCTCATCAACCTGTTTGATATGCTTTTCACCTCTAGAACATTCCTCACAAACTCCTCTTTCAGGATAACTCCTACTCCATTTCTCTTCCTATCCGACCCATGGTAGAACAACTTGAACCCTGCTCCTAACCTTCTAGCCTTGCTACCTTTCCACCCGGCCTCCTGGACACACAGTATGTCCACCTTCCTTCTCTGCATCATGTCAATCAACTCTCTAGCCTTCCCTGTCATAGTCCCAACATTCAAAGTCCCTACTGTCAGTCCTAGATTCTTAGCTTTCCTCTTCTCTCTCTGTCTACGAACACACCTTCCTCCTCTCCTTCTTCGTCTTCGACCAACAGTAATCCAATTTCCACCGGTACACTGTAGGTCAACAGCAGCGGTGGCGGTCGTTGTTAACCCGGGCCCCGACCGATCCGGTATGGAAGTCATTGTCATGATTCGCATTTTTGGTTTGGCATGTGTTTTACGTCGGATGCCCTTCCTGACACAACCCTCTGCATTTATCCAGACTTGGGACTGGCACATGAAGACACTGGCTTGTGCCCCCCTGCGGTTGCATTGCATATTAATTAATTAATAATAATATTTATATACATTTTAATATTAATAATATTAATTCATAGTTAATGGTTTCACTGGATTTTCTTGTCAACACCATTCTTTACAAAAGTGAAAAACACACATGAGATGACCCAGTTCTTACTGTAATAATTCTCTGTGTCTCCATCTCTCTTCAGCGAGGTAGTGACTTCCTGTTTCTCTTCTTTGTTGGCGTGGCGACGGCATTGGCACACGCCAGGTCTGCTCAGACTCAAGAAAAATCGTCCGCTGAGCACTGGGAATCAAATCGACAGCGATTTGTCGTGTCACCTAGTGGGAGTCAAACCGCACCTGACAATATCAACTGTTTCCTGGGGCTGTGGCAGTTGTCAGCGCCCTGGCACAGGAACACATTAAAGCCAAATTCTACTCCGTTCAACTCTCTGTTGAACACTGACGCTTTCAATGGTTTATGTTTATGTATCAGGATGGATCCAGGCGTTATGAAATGCAGCTCTCCAGTTATTGTGGTCTATTTGTGATATAGATTTAGAGAAGCATTTTAGGGAAATATTTTTCTTTTAGGGGGACATTGAGGCTGTTTTAGGATTGGATTTCTATTACAGCCACACTGTTATTGCTGTAACATGATGATCCTTCCCCAAAGGAAATACTAATCATAGTGTCATTATTTGTCAAATAAATATAGGAACAAAAACTAATGCAAAAGTCCTGCAATAAATCCTCCCTTTGATCCTGCCTGGATGTCTGGATGAGTTTTTTTTGACAAGTGTCTTATTTATTCTTATTTAGCAGCATTTAGCAGAATAAAAAGTACACTTAGAAAAGGAGACCAGAACTACTTTCTGTATTTACAAATAATGATATGTGAAAACCATTGGTTTGATTGTTTTGTTTATTTTTTTCTTCTGTTCATTTTGAGGTTATTGTCAGTTATTTAATTAATTTCAAAGTTCAAAATTTAAGGTACATGTATTTGTCATTCTACAACACAGGGCTGCACAATGAAATTAATGTGGAGGCCCCCTTCCATCTACACACACAGACTATATATAAAAATAGTGACAGTGCATACTTCTGTATCGTTGGGCAGACGGCAGCAAGGTGAACAGGCTGTGGCTGGGGTGGGTACTGTCTCCTTTGAGATCTGCATAGACACCTCACCTCACAGATATCATTGATGCACGGTGGGTATCAATGATGTTCTGGGCAGTTTTAATCACCCGCTGCAGAGCCCTCCGGTCCTGGGCCGTGCACACCCCATGCCAGTTTGTGATGTTTCCAGTCAGGATGCTTTCTATTGCTCCTCTGTAAAAGTTAACAAGAACTTGCCTTCTTAAGTATCCTTAATAAATACAGCTTTCTTTACCAGCGTGGAGATGTGTGATGTCCATGTGAGGTTCTCTGTGATGCTGTTTCCCAGGTACCTAAAACTGTTAACCTGCTCCACCTCAGCTCCATTCATGTAGACAGGGGTGTGTGTCTTTGCCTCCTTTTTCCTAAAATCATTAATCACTTTGTTATGTTGTAGGGAGAAGCAAAACCCAAATGCACAACTCAGAGAATGGTTGGTAAGTTTATTACACTGGGGTTTGAGGTTATGATAGGTGGAGAAACGAAGTAGATCTTGACAGGCTGTGGTGGCTTAAGGAATCCAGAAAGTGTTTTGGCATGGCATAGAGTCGAGCAGGTGGCTAAGATCCTCCAGGCATGAGGCAAGGCTGGACACAGTACACGAGAGCAAACTTGAAACTAACTAGGCCGTAAGTTTGCTGTATGGGTTAACTGATGAACTGGCAAAGTCTGGAGTGAAGGACCAGAGTCTAAGTACTGGAGAGTCTGCATTGATTGAAGAGCCTCAGGTGTGCGGTTGGAGAGAGCGTGGACCGATGATTAGACAGCTAAGGATCACCATCCTTGACCAACACACACACACACAACCACACACACGGAGACAAGAGAGAGACAAACAGGGAAGTGGGGAAAACTAGACTGATCATAACAGCCCTACCCATAAGCTTTATCAAAGAGAAAGGTCTTAAGCCTACACTTCAATGTGGAGATAGTGTCTGCCTCTTGAACCCAAACTGGGACTTGATTCCTTCTAGGTAACACAAATAACTGTGCATTCTTTGACCACAGTGTTCTAGTAGGATAATATGTTACTATGAGCTCTTTAAGATACGACGGTGCCTGGTGCCTAGATCAGGGCTGTACTTGTAAAGCGCCTTTCTAGTCCTCTGACTACTCAAGGCGCTTTCACACTACATTCATCCTATTCACACACATTCATAGACTGATGGCAGGAGCTAACTGCCCATCAGTACAAAGTAATCTAAGCATTCACACACACTCACACACCAAAGGAACAGCCCTTGGGAGCAATTTGGGGTTCAGTATCTTGCTCAAGGATGCTTTGACACGTGGGCTGGGGGAAGCCGGGATCGAACCCGCCGACCTTCTGATTGGTGGATGACCTGCTCTTCCACAAAGCCACAGCCGCCCGTCTACACAGACGTGTATGTATAGCTTACAGAAGCACTTCCGTATGATGGTGACATTACATACCAATCCTTGGGTCGATGCCTTCGACATCTCTGCTGCAATGAAATACACACGTGAGCTTGAGTTGAGAATAAGCAGTCACAGCCCTGCTCGCTACCATGGCTACCTGCCCTGCTGCTACATGACCCGCCTACATGTGCACACCCAGCTGGCACTCTCATACCTGCCAACACTAGGCACCATAAGCACCATAAGATACCAAGTAATTTCACAATTATGGCAGAGAAAGAGCAGTCAAAATTCCCAGTACCACCTGTACCTGGATCTGCAGTCAGCCCTGGCAAACAAGGCAAAAAATAGGAAGACAATTTGAAAAGGCTACGACCAAAAAGACTTTGGACAAAGCAAGCACCGTTGAAGTGTGAGTTCACGTGTTTTGGGGGCATTTACTCTGGTACGAGCTCTGAAGGGAGGGGGTAGGACTTTTCCAGTTGGATACTTTCAATATCTAGCTGTTTCTCAAACTTAACAGCCCTAGCTTTAACTTGCAGTTTGGGGTTTGTTGGGACTCAGTGGACGAGTTCATTCGCTGTGGGTAATTTTAACTGAGCTTTATTAAAATTGACTGCATTCCCTTTTCTCCCACTATTCCTGAGATTGTAAACACAACATTGACTTCCGTGCGATCCCCTAAGTCCTCAAATCGATATAGCCAGGGTTACGGCCCCTTCTCCCGTAGTCTCAGTCCAGTTCAGCAGTCTTGCCCTTGCCCAGGTCGCCTTTACCTGCTAGTATGCAAACACACCTTTAACTGGCTTCCAGCAGAGGCCACGCTTGTGCTTATGCCACTAGCGAGCCCAGCCTCCTAGGTGGCTTACCACCATCTTTACATGTCCCTTTGTCTAGCTTGTAGCTAACACATTAGCTAACACACACACTAGCTCCACGACGCGAGCTAATGTAGCTAGCTATTTTATGGCTCCCGCCATCTTGACTTTACATTCCTTGTTGACCCAAGTTTCGTCCACGTTTCACACACGCACACACACACACACATCTTTTTGTCTGTAGTTTAGTGTATTTAGTTAGTCCTCACAGTGTGTTTTTACTTTGTTTACCTTTGTAACTAAATACTTGTGTTTAATTATGCTGGTCTCTTTAATGTCTCACAAGAGTGAATAATTTGCCAACCTGTTCTATGTTTGAATTCTGAATCCTTCACCTACTAGCTATTAATGGTAATTTGGTTTTTAGTTATTGATTTAATTATTAATCTGAGTTCCAAATTGATGGATTAGTGTATTATATGAGACTGAATTAATTAATTAGCTATCATTTCCCTTTTAATTAAGGATGGTGCCCCAAGGTTTTTATTAATTTAAAGCATTATTTATGATTATCTTTGATAATCCTGATAGCCAAATCTAACTAAAGGTACTGCCATTAAACATAATGGTGCCTCCGTGTGAGACATAGTTAAATCCCAACATAATTTTGCCCGTGTGTGAGGCTTATCAGTTGGTAAACCCCAACAAGTTTATACCATGGAGCTACCATTCTTTGTTTTATTATCTTCTTGAAAAAACATTATTGTTCTCATATTTTCTAGGGTTACTGACAGTGGCCGGACCTCTGGAGGCGGTGTAGACTTGACAGCTGACTCTTCGTTGAGCAGATCAAAGTAAGTAATAAATGTGTTAAGCCCATCTGGCAAGGTCACCTCACACATGATGCTCCTGATTTCGTAGCCTGTGATGGTCTGGTTCGCTTGCCACACATCTTTGGCGTGGTTGGTGTTGAGGCCTCTCTCCAGTCTGTCCTGATGTCTCAGTTTTTCCTCCTTGATGCCAGCTATCAGTCTCGCTCTGGCAATGCTGTATGCTTCCTTTTCACCTGACCGAAAGGGAGCTCTCTTGGCTCTGGATAGGAACCTCACCTCTCTATTCATCCAGGCTTTCTGGTTGGGGAATGATTTTATTGTCTTTGTGATCACCACATCATCAACAATGGCTGATGTATGATGTCACTGATGATGTATATTCCTCAAGGCATCACTGAACATGAGCCAGTCTGTGCACTCAAAACAGTCCTGTAGAGCTGCTGTAGCTTTTAATCAGCTAGGAGTACGTGGGCAGGAGAAGCAAGGAAATCTTGTCTGCTTGAGCAAAACGGGGGGAAGGCTTTGTTGCTGCAGACTTTTTTGTATAAAAATGGTCCAGGGTATTACTGCCAGGGGCGTGGTTTGTTGGATTCTTACAAAATCTAGCTGTCTCTTGCTAGTTTCTCCAACATTACCTACCCTAGCTTTAAATGACGGACCTTCATTAACAAATGTACTGATGTCTGACAACATAACAAATCCCCCATGTTTTCTGACATGATCACAATTGTTGATTACACTGGAACCTTACATATGAAAATCTTTCACTAAGGACAGTATGAGTTTACTGGCAACTTTACCTCCTTCATGTGCTATAAAATCATGTGTCTGAGATTCCTGGCAGAAAAAATTGTTTTAAGAACCTGAAGACTAAGACTCTTAATGAGTCTTTTCAGATGAGTGAACACTATATATGAAAACAAATAGCCAGTGGTGTGTGAGTGATGGGGCTGTAGGTGAACAGCCATGTGTTTTGCCAGGAGGAATATCACACATGATTTAACCCCTAAACCACTGGGAGAAAAGTCTGGGCCAGAAGGGAGGAACTGCTTCGTGTGTGTGTGTGTGTGTGTGTGTGTGTGTGTGTGTGTAAAACAAACGGTCGTGAGAACTGAGACAAACGGGTGAGAAAGGGGTTTGACACGCTTATATAGGTATGTACGGGTGATTGGGTTAGAGATGCACAGGTGATAGATTAGTGCGAGAGAGAGAGGTGTGGTGTTGTTCCTGAACCTTAGTTATAATGTAGAAGAGGCAAATCTGGAGTCTCAAATACTTCCAGAAGCTCTTTTCAGAAGTTATTTTAAGTAACACCCATTCTAAAGCTGCACCCTTGATACACAGGATTTAGATTTAGATTTTATTGTAACAGCAAGTTCAACATAGAAACACAGATATAAACACAGCAACTTACAGATGAAGAAAATACATAGTCCCCATTTATACATTCATACATCCAAGCACACAATATAGACAGCGAGGCAGTGTGTTCAATGCTGTAATGGCAGAGGGGACAAAACTCCTGCTGAAGCGAGCTCTCCTCCATTTTAAGGTCATGTATCTCCGTCCAGATGGCAGTAATGTGAAGTGATGATTGAGCGGGCGATCAGCGTCATTCGCTATTGTGAGTGCTGTCTCTGAGAGTTTGGGAAGAAAAATGATTTTAGAGGCAGCATGTGTCATGCTGGTAAGTTTGTGTTTGTTGGAGATGGGTCCCCATGGATATCGAAGCAGGGGGAACAGTACAACAGGAGGTGGGGCCCAGCAGACAGTGCTCTGAGTTTACAGGATAATATTTTACTGGGATTGCTTATGGATAGAAGTAGGGCTGGACCAGAATATTTGTTCGGTGGGTTGGTATTCGATTTTCAATTTTGGGATTCGAATATTCGTTTAAAAAAAAATGTTTTATGTATTTATACAATACTCTCGGGGTTACTTGACTGTAACCCTGTTCCCTGATAAAGGGGAACGAGATGCTGCATGCAGTATGCATATGGGAACGTCTTTGCGTGACCGGCTGTGAAAAGTGTGTTTAAAAACGTCAATGAAATTGACTCAAGCGAAACTATAGCCTCGGCAGGTGACGTCACCGGCGCACCTGAAGCCCGGGGCTATAAGTACATGAGCTCCAGCTGCCAGCCTTCAGGTCCCTTTTGTTTGAAGACCGGTCCTGGGGCAGCATCGGCACGGCACTGCAGTACAGCATCTCGTTCCCCTTTATCAGGGAACAGGGTTACAGTCAAGTAACCCCGAGAGTTCCCTTTCAAAAGCTTCACTCGATGCTGCATGCAGTATGCATATGGGAACGGAATACCCACGCCGCCGTGCCGATGGTGTCCGGACCCCCTACGATGTGTAGGTGTGCACAAAGCGCAGGAGGCCTCAGACAGTAGCTTAGGATGCCGACTCAAGGACGAAGGAGCCCGGAGTCAAGAAGCATCCAAACTATAAAAACCTATGAACGCGTGCGGACCAGCTCACCGCATCACAGACGCTCTGTAAGGGGGCACCCCTAGCTACAACAGTAGAGGAAGCGACCCCCCTGGTGTAGTGAGCTCTTAAGCCTCTCGGCGAAGCCTGACCGCGCACCTCATAGGCAAGAGCAATAGCATCCCTGACCCAGTGTGACATGGCTTGCTTTGTGGTGGCAGAACTGCTGTTACGGCCCCCATGAAAGCAAACAGCTGCTCCGACCTACGCCACTGGCTAGTGCGGTGGACATAAGCCCGGAGAGCACACACTGGACACAGTCTATGAAATCTCTCCTGCCCCTGCATAACAAACGGTGGAGGGCAGAAGGTTCCCTAACGACAGGATGTGCAGTCGAAAAGGAACCTTAGGCAGATAGTCAGGATGAGGATGTAGGATAACCTTCACCCAACCTGGGGCAAAGTCTAAGCAGGGTGATGACAACACATTCTCCTCAGAGAAGTTATTGCCATTAGGAACACCATCTTAAGAGTCAGAAGCTTGTCCGACGCTGACGCTAGAGGTTCAAATGGGGTCTCAACCAGACCCTCCAACACTAAGGCTAAGTCACCATGAAGAAGTCCCAGTTCTGACAGGAGGCCTCAACCGCCTGGCCCCGCAAACAAAGCGGGCCAGCAAAGGATGCCTCCCCAGTGGCGCCCTATCCACCGGGGCGTGGCAAGCCGAGAGAGCGGCCACATAAACCCTGAGAGTGGGGGCCAAGCGCCCACTCCTTCTGCAGAATATCCAGAACTGACATAACTGGCAGTCAACTGGATCCACCTGACGTATCTTGACCCATACGACAAGTACACTCCACTTACTGCATACAGCTTCCTTCTAGCTAGTGCCCATAGGGGCCAACATGAAAGTTCCACAGGTCAAGCTCAGGATGGAACATCGTGACCTCTACCTGAGACAGAAGGTCCCTCCTCGCTGGAATCGCTCACAGCGAGCTTTCGAGGAGACACACTAACTCCGAAAATCATATTCCGTTTGGCCAACAAGGCACCACTAAAGGTGTTGGACCCTTGTTGGCGAACCCTGGCTAGAACGTCCAGGAGCAGAGCGACTGGAGGGAGGCATACAGGCGCATTACGGGCCATGTATGAGCCATTGCATCCAGACCCAGCGGAGCTGGGAAACTGAGGGAGAAGTAGAGGAGACATTGCGCTATCTGACAAGAGGCGAAGAGGTCCACTTCCATTCAGTGAAAACTGATCCATATTGACTGACAATCTCTGGGTGGAGTTCCACTCGCCCATCATGTAAGTCTGTCTGGAGAGCAAGCCTGCTCCCTGGTACACGCCTTTGAGGAGATGCACTATCTCTGAAACCCATAGTCTGTTCAGCCAACGAGGCGCTATCAATAAGAGGTCGGATACGTGTTGGCGAACCTTGGCTAGACCCTCCGGAGAGCAGACGGACTGGAGGGAAGGCATACAGGCGCATCTCGGGCCATGTATGAGCCCTCCAATCAGTGAAAACTGATCCATAGTGATTGACAATCTCTGGGTGGAGTTTTACTCGCCCATCTTGAAAGTCTGTCTGGATAGCAAGCCTGCTCGCACATGCAGTTGCCTCGGAATGTACACTGGCCCGAGTTACCAGAGCTTGTCCCGGGCCAAGAGAAAATCTGTCTACTATCCTGGAGATTGCACGAGCACAGACCTCCCTGGTGCAAACCTGTGAGGAGATATGCTATCTATGAAAACTGTAGTTTGTTCAGCCAACGAGGCGCTATCGATAAGAGGCCGGCACCGTGTTGGCGAACCTAGGCTAGAACCTCCGGAGAGCAGACGGACTGGAGGGAAGGCATACAGGCGCATCTCGGGCCATGTATGAGCCCTCGCATCCTGAGAAACTGAGGGAGAAGTAGCGGAGACATTGCGCTATCTGATAAGAGGCGAAGAGGTCCACTTCCACTCTGTACAATCTGGTCCCTATTTGACTGAATCTCTGGGTGGAGTACCCCTCCCCCTCTATAAAGTCTTTCTGAACAACAAGTCTGCTCCCAAGCGATTATATATAGGAGACCGTCACTGTACGGTCCCCCTCGGACTTGTACATGACAACCTCTCAACTGGGGGAGAAAGTATTTCCGGGCCAGAAATACGGCCATCAACTCCAGGCAATTGATGTGCCGCTCGAGCTGATGATCCTCCCATTCCCCTTGGGCTGGACGACCACTTAAGACCGCACCCCAGCCCGTCAGGGAAGCGTCTGTCGTTAGCCGGTTGCGACGACATGATACGCCGAGAGTGGGACCCAAGGTAAGAACCGGGGTCTGAACCACATAGTAAGTGTACGAAGCCTGCGGCGCGTCACTTTTATTAGTTTCTGAGGATTGGCCCTTGGATGAAATCCCCTGGCTCTGAGCCATAACTGAAACGGTCTCGTGTGTAACATTTACATTTAGCCATTTAGCAGACGCTTTTATCCAAAGCGACTTACATATGAGAACATTTACAAACCGAAGGTGCAGCTTCAGGAGTATCTTGCTCAAGGATACTTCGACGCATGGCTGGGGGATCGAACCGCTGACCTTCCGAGTGGCAGGCAACTGTTCTGCCACCAAGCCACGGCCGCCCCATAGGAATCACCGTGGAGGCTGACGCCAGAAGACCCAACATGACCATCTTTACTGTAATAGCTTGACTCCCTGTCTGGAAGGGGAACACTGTCAATGGCCCCTTTCTCAGAAGAGTGTGCAGCTCTTGAGACCGTACGTGCGCCACCTCCGGTCTCACGGAAGTGGAGACCACGCCGCTGAAACTCGGAGGACAACGAGTAGCTGGATCCCGTATACTAAGGTACTGTGCTTAACACCCATGCAGAAATGCCCGGCAGAAGTGTCCACGCTGCCAGGCCCACTGATCGCGGTGCTAGCCGTAACGCTTCCTGTCAGGGGAATGTTAAATACCCCGTGTCCTGAAAAATGGCAGGATTTACACACAGGGCACTCAATATGTAAACCACTGCCCCCCCTAAACACCAAAGGTGGCGGAGGTGGAGAGGTTTTTGAGGGTCACGGGACGGAGTAAGCAGATATACGTGCACTGCCCCACGGGGGATACCCACCACGGCATCCCTACAGACTGCTACATTAGCCAGTCGTGTATAAACTCAAACTGCGGAGGCCCAGGAGTCGCTATGGAGCCAGCGCTGATCCATGCATTTTGTACACGTGAGGGGTGACCGAAAGGTTCAAGCCCCAAATATCTGGGATCGGATGTAGCCCTTGTCCTTCTGGGAAACCAGGAAGCATCTCCTCGGAAAGCCCTAATTCTCCTTCTGGAAGGGGAATCTATGGCCCCTTTACTCAGAAGAGTTTGTAGCTCTAGTGACAGAACATGT
>CM022490.1:2293139-2339921 GCA_011952105.1 Coreoperca whiteheadi
TATAGTTTCGCTTGAGTCAATTTCATTGACGTTTTTAAACACACTTTTCACAGCCGGTCACGCAAAGACGTTCCTATATGCATACTGCATGCAGCATCGAGTGAAGCTTTTGAAAGGGAACCCCGGTTTTAATAGGATGGGACAGTTGAAGGAAGATAACATTGAAAACATAACATTTATACTAAATAAATATTTTTGCTTTAACTAAAGTGTTCTCTGCAGCTGGAGTATATTCTCTGTGTAGAGCCACACCTGCATGTACTTTGTACTTACCTGTATTATAGTGTATAGAGTATATTTTTTGCTTTTTGCTTAGTACTTCCATTCTTGTGTGCACTGACGTGATAGTGAGCTGCTGTTACAAAGAGTTTCCCCTCTGGGATTAATTCAATTCAATTCAATTCAATTTTATTTATATAGCCCAGTATCACAAATCACATTTGCCTCAAAGGGCTTCACAATCTGTAACATACGACACCCTCTGTCCTTAGACCCTCGATTCGATTAAGGAAAAGTGTGTTAATGAAGTGTTTAGGGTTCTAATTCTGATTCTGATGTGCTTTAATGGACAGAAATGCCTGTGCTTGTATTTTGGGTTAAGCTCCGTTGCTTTTACATTGTGGAAAATAGAATAATAGAAACAAAATGTATCAGTCTTTTTACCTGTTATTATTAATCTAAATGAATCTACTGCAAAATATAGTGCCTTGTTAAAACTCAAATGGGAGATTTTACCGGTAAGTCACGTGTCCCAGTAAACTCGCCCAGACGTAAACATCATGCAAGCATGTCATGACTCAGTTCATATGGAAGAGAATACAAGAGGTCGAAGACCTCCGCTGTGTGGGACCACTTTAGAATGAGCGAGGACAAGACAAAGGCATTGTGCAAAATATGCGATTTGAAACTGGCCAACCACAACAGCACAACATGTTTGAAAAATCACCTGAGTTCCGTAAGTAATGCGCCTAAACGTTATTCAGCCTCTATAGTTGTCCATGGTTTACCCCAGATTTTTGTTTAATGAAAGCTCCCAGAAGGCAATTAGAACGGCAGTACAAAAAATCTGATGGTGCATAGGCTCCTTTACTCTCAACAACAGTCTGCTTACCATTCTGCTTTGAATACTGCACGTAAGAACTACTATTCAAGCATCATTGATAACGCTGCAACTAATTCTAAATTGCTGTTTAAAACTGTTAACAATCTTCTTAAACCAACTAAGGCCATTGTTCACTCCTCTGTTGACCAGTGTAATACGTTTCTTCATTATTTCACTGGTAAGATTGAGGGTATATATAGCTCTTTAAACCATAACTCCATCTGAGCTAGTTGGTATTCAGCCTTCAAATTCCCAAACCACTACCTTTTCAAACTTTAAAACGGTCGCAGATGACCTTATTATATGTACAGTGAAGTCCATGAACTCTACTACCCTTTATTCTAGATCCGGTTCCCTGCTCGGTTATTATAAACTGCCTTGCATCAATCTGCTCTTTTATGACTTTAATTGTGAACTTGTCATTGACTTCTGGAATAGTTCCTCCAGAATTAAAAATAGCTGCCATTGCACCAGTCCCTAAGAAGACTGGCCGTGATGTTTTTGACAAATACAGGCCTATTTCTAACCTCCCATTCCTGGCTAAAGTTCTTGAGCGTGTTGTGGCTATTTAGTTAATCACCTGGCACTGAATAGTCTTTTTGAACCTTTCATTCTGGGTTCATAAAAGGGCATAGTACTGAAACCGCTTTAATTAGGGTCGTAAATTATGTTCTTATTGGGCTGATTCCGGTGCATGCAGTATTTTGGTCTTACTAGACCTCAGTGCTGCTTTTGACACTATATGTCACTCTCTTCTGCTTGACAGGCTGGAAAATTGGTTGGGTCTTTCTGGAGCTGTACTTAATTGGTTTCGGTCTTATTTAACAAATTGTGCTCAGTTCGTTGGCATGGGTAACTACAAATCTGTCACCGTGCCAGGGAGTTCCTCAGGGTTCAGTACTGGGTCCAATTTTATTTAGCATCTACATGCTTCCACTTGAGCAGATCATCAGGAAACATGGTCTTGGGTATCACTGCTATGCAGATGATATGCAGATTTACATCACCACTAGTCTTGATGTCCATTGCTCACTTATCGCTTTGCGTAGTTGTCAGAGATCAGTATCTGGATACAGAACAACTTCCTGAAGCTAAACGGCTCTAAAACTGAATTGATGCAGACTGGTACAGTGGTGGCTACTCGTAAGGCAGAGCAGATCAGTTTGATTGTTGATTCCAGCATGGTAATCCCTACTTCACAGGTGCGAAATCTTGGTGTAATTTTTGATCCACAATAATCATTTGAAGCACACATAAAACACATCTCTAAAACTGCTTTTTTCCACCTAAGAAACAGCTCAATTAAGATCTTTTCTCTCTTTTGCAGACACAGAAAGGCTTATACATGCCTTCATCACAACTAGGTTAGATTACTGTAATGCCTTGTTCTCTGGCCTTCCAGCTAAATCGCTGAACAAGCTTCAGTATATACAAAATTCTGCCGCTCGTGTGCTCACTCATACTTCTCCTCGTGAAGACATTTCACCAGTTCTTTCCCTTTTGCATTATTAAGTTTATTAATTCTGATGTGTGTCGCGCCCCCTCCCCGCCCCGAAGCTTCGAATATTCGATCTTGATTGCTACCGAAGCTTCAAAACTCAAAAAATGGTATTCGGACCAACCCTAGATAGAAGTGATGTGTTGATTAAAACTGAGTGAGTGCAAGATATTTAAAGTTGTTGACCAGTTCTGTCTTGCCACAGATGAAGGGGGGTTTCAGTCCAGTGTGGCGGGTGTTTGATTTGCTAATGACCAGTTCTTTAGTTTTGTCCACGTTCAGATGGAGGTAGTCATTGGTGCACCATTGTGTAACGTGACAAATTTACTACTCAATGACAATAACTCTAATGGCAGTGTCGTCAGAATATTAAAGGTATGCGGTGATGGATGAGTGCTGGTACAGTCATTTGTATAGAAGGTGCAAAGGAAAGGACTGAGGACACAGCCCTGAGGGGATCCAGTGTTGGTAGTGACAGTTGATGATGACACTGTTCTAAACAGCCTGTGGTCTGTTGCTGAGGGAGCTGTGAACCCGGTGGATGAGGAGTGGAGGGATGCTGAGGTGGTGACGTTTCTTGATCATCTGGTGGCATTGAACTGTATTGAAGGCGGAGCTGAAGTCAACAAAGAGGATTGTAGTGAAGTCGCCTCATGAGTCAATCAACCGGGGGACTTCATGCTACAATCAAGTCATTAAGATAATCACCCAAGATGCCATGGTCGGTAGTGACAATGGTACACTAATATCTTAGATATGGCTTGGGGACTACACATTTTTGACAACCTGAGTTACGAACTGGTGTTCGCACTGACCATGCAAAAGAGCAATATTGGTCAAAAGGAAATTATACAAATTCTACATACTGTATATTAAGACCCAAGTTTTCAAATGATAAATTAAAAATGATTTATTAACTTAGGTTCAATGATAACATTTCTTTCAAGGAAATTGCTCTGAAAATCAACAAGTGATTATAAAGAAAAGAAAAGAAAAAATATTTTTTCCCATATACCCTAAAATTAGTATAAAACTTAAGAAACTATTCAGAAATTATAGACCTGTAAAATGTACCCACTCTGCTGCTGTGTGTGAACAGAGATAACAGATATTGATTTACTCTCCACCGACTTTTCTTTTGGTTTCCATGAGGACATGTTGGTTCCAAAAGTGAGGAGGAAGGGGTCAAAGTAGCAGGTAAAGGACGGCTCAGTGGTGAGAGTTGACCATAGAAACATCACAGAAATATCACACAGCTGAATAGAGTGACAGGCAGGATCGGTGATGAATGAGAACGGTGCCAATTTTCATCAAGACTCCAGGAACCGACCTAAAACTGGTTTGGAGAATCTATTATAGATTCATGTCATTTTTATGTTTATACTCGACCTATCTGTTTTATTGATAGTAACTGAGACCAGTCCATCTGTTCTTTTATTCTGTCGTTTTCCCTCTCTGTCTGTCTCTATCTCCTGCTGCAATTATTGTAATCAGTAGGTGGGGAGAGGTGGGATGAGGGGGGATGCCATCCCCCATGTTAGCAGAATGACCAAAATCCGTCCCCTTTGTTAACCTGTCTTGTAATGACGCTTCACATTGCTTCTTTTGCTAATCGCTTGATAGTCTCGGAACATACAGGACATACTGCTTTTGAACTGCCTGTGTGGAAGATTTAACATAAAAGCTCATTTTTGCTGTCTATGATTCATGCTGTGTGAAATTAATTATCTGACTCATCTGTCTGCGTGTCTCACTCACTGACTAGAGTTGGAATGCTTATTGGAATGCACAGATTTTGATTGGCTGAGTAGCATCATGTAGATGATTTACAACACACGCAAGTTGGTCTGTGAGTTTCCTGGGCCGCTAAACCACTGCCGTAAAGGCTAGAAAAGCTGCGCCAGTTAAAATAGTTTATCAATAATTTATCAATATGCTCTATGACAGATGGGGGAAAAGAGAGTGCGGCAGCAGCATGAAAGAGGCCAGGTCAGAAACAAACAGTGCTTGGACCAAAAGTGCCTTTCTATATTCACAAACTTTAAAAACAATCTTTTTTGCTGTAGTCACTTGTTAGTTTAAAACAAATCTTTGTGTCGCAAATTGAGTGTTTATTTGACAATATAACGTAAAAATCAGTTCAAGCGGCAAAACATAGGCTACCTTGGCACAGGGGGTGGTCCCTTTAGGGCCATCCCCCTTGTTAAAAATGAACATATCGCCAATTTACTGTAATCAAACGAAGCCATACTGGAGACAATTGGCAGGCACTGTTTCACATAGAATGGTCAATGTGACCCTGTGCCCTAAATGCATAGTATGTACAGCTCCGAAAAAAACACAACATCTTCAGTTTGCTTTCTGTGAAGTTTTCATGCCATGAACTAGATGGATAGTTGAACTTTACTGATCCCACACTGGGAAATTTCAGTGCTACAGCAGCAAGTATAAGGCAAACATCAGCCATACAAAATATATAAGACACAATGAAAAAGATAAAAATACAAAAACACTTACTCAAAAAATATACACAGGAGGAAATGAGAAAAATGTTCATGTATGTACAAAACAATGAATGAAAATGTACAACCTACTTCCATAGTATATAAACAGAGAAATATATAAAATATATAAGTAAAGATATTATAGTGCAATATTATGATGTGTGATGTATTGATAGAAATAGAAACATCAAAATATGAATGGAATGACAGAAAATGAAACAGCCTCTACCCTATTTCCATTCATCCCACCTCCTCACCAGTACAAAGGTCACTGCATATTTTGTTGAAAGTCACCAGTCGAGAGAGGTCGAAAGACACAGAGAGAGGGAATGAGACAGAGTAAAACACTGCCTGGCTTTCCTCCATTTGGGATCAGTAGGCCAAGAAGCGCCTGAAGACAATGGCTACATTATCTCCCTCCATCCACGCCCCTGAACCTGCCACGGCCCCAAAACATACTGCGGGGCGCCCTGGGGGCTCACCCATCACCCACCACGGCCCTCAGACCCAGAGGCCCCCAGATGGGGAAGGGTTGAGAAGGTCAAAGTTGAGAGAGAATGATTGCAGGACAGGCTACGAGGACACAAAAACAATCTCAAAACACATCTCTGGCAATCTTACATTTATTTAAAGACTTATATTTTGAGACTTAAAAGTCTCTAAGAGTTATCTAAGAGTTGATAGGCTAACGCTGCATTCCATTCATACACTGAGCAGTCTGTCTGGTTCTTACTTCACAATCTTCAATTACACCACTATTTGCTAAGACATTGGAGGGAAGACTTGGAGCTAACACCTCTATCCAGCAGAACAGAGTGAGTTGCGATGTATTGTAGTTGCAGTGCAGTGTAGGTTCAGGTTGGAGTGTGTGTGGATGACAACAAATAACTGGAAATCTTATGTTTTCACACCACAGGTGATGATCATGTTAGATGCCAGTGTTAAAGGTTATATTGATAACATTTGTACATAGATGAATATAAATGAATGTTTTATTAATCTCTGTGGGAGATGTCTGACGTTTGGTTCCTGCTTCTAACTAACACTTGTGAGCCAATTGTGTAACGACGTTGGTATCAGACGGTATTGTTGCCAGTTATTGTGGAAAAAATGGATGCTGACGTTAGTGTTTAATTATGCTGGTCTCTTTAACTGGCAGCCACTGGAATGGAATGGAGAGGAGTCGTGCGTCATCTAGTGGCTCAATTTTCTCAATGTTATCAATAGCACCTTTCATACTAAAGTGAACTGAAGTCAATTTGCAAGGCCCCAAACACCTGTGCAAGATATTTGGAATTTAATTGAGTATTTTTGCAGTTTGTGTTTATCACCAGAAACAATGTTAGCTAAGGTGTGTAAATAATAGAGGAAAATAAGAACAACCCCAGGTTTCTTTTCAGCACTGTAGCCAGGCTGACAGAGAGCCACAGCTCCATTGAGCCATGTATTCCTGTAGCCCTCAGCAGTAACGACTTCATGAGCTTCTTTAATGATAAAATTTTGACTATTAGAGAGAACATTAATTACGTCCTGCCCTCAGCTGGTGCCAACCGATCTGCAAGCATAGAGGCGTTGGAGGGAGCTGTGAAACCTGATGTGTACTTGGACTGCTTCTCTCCTGTCGACTTTATTCAACTAACGTCGACAATTTCTTCATCTAAGCCATCGACCTGTCTCTTAGACCCAATTCCAACTAGGCTGCTTAAAGATGTTCTACCATTAGTTAGTTCATCTTTTGTAGATATGATCAATTTGTCTTTACTGACAGGTTATGTACCACAGTCTTTTAAAGTAGCTGTTATTAAACCTCACCTTAAAAAGCCCACGCTGGATCCAGGGGTTTTAGCCAACTATAGACCTATATCTAACCTTCCCTTTATCTCTAAGATCCTTGAAAAAACTGTTGCTAATCAGTTATGTGACTTTCTAAATAACAATAGTATATTTGAGGATTTCCAGTCAGGTTTCAGAGTGCATCATAGCACAGAAACAGCACTGGTGAAAATTACAAATGACCTCTTAATTGCATCAGACAATGGACTTGTCTCTGTACTTGTCTTGCTAGATCTTAGTGCTGCATTCGATACCATTGACCATCAAATTCTATTACAGAGACTGGAACATTTAATTGGAATTAAAGCAACCGCGTTAAGCTGGTTTAAATCCTATCTATCAGACCGATCTCAGTTTGTTTATGTTAACAATGACTCATCGAAGCACACCAAAGTTAGTCACGGAGTTCCGCAAGGTTCTGTGCTTGGACCACTTCTATTTACTTTATATATGCTTCCTTTGGGCAATATTATTAGAAAGCACTCCATAAAGTTTCATTGTTACGCAGATGATACCCAGTTATATTTATCGATTAAGCCGGATGAAACTGATCAGTTAGTTAACCTTCAATCATGCCTTAAGGACATAAAAACCTGGATGACCAGAAATTTTCTGATGCTAAACTCGGACAAAACTGAAGTTATTGTACTTGGCCCCGAACGCCTCCGAGACTCGCTGTCGGCAGACCTAATTGCTCTAGAGGGCATTGCCCTGGCCTCCAGCACCTCTGTGAGGAACCTAGGAGTTATCTTTGATCAGGATCTATCCTTCGACTCCCACATGAAGCAAACCTCACGGACAGCCTTTTTTCACCTACGTAACATTGCCAAAATCAGGCACTTCCTGTCTCGAAGTGATGCAGAAAAATTAATCCATGCATTTGTTACTTCAAGGCTGGATTACTGCAATTCCATATTATCAGGCAGCCCGAAAAAGTCACTTAAAATTCTCCAGTTGATTCAGAACGCTGCAGCACGTGTACTGACAGGAACTCGGAAAAGAGATCATATTACTCCAATACTATCTTCTCTGCACTGGCTCCCTGTGAAATCCAGAATAGAATTTAAAATCCTTCTCCTCACCTATAAAGCTCTTAATGGTCAGGCACCGTCGTATCTTACAGAGCTCATAGTACCTTATCACCCCACTAGAACACTGCGCTCTCAGAATGCAGGGTTTCTTGTGGTTCCTAGAGTCTCCAAAAGTAGAATGGGAGCCAGAGCCTTTAGCTATCAAGCTCCTCTCCTGTGGAATCAGATCCCAGTTCGGGTTCGGGAGGCAGACACCATCTCCACATTTAAGAGTAGGCTAAAGACTTTTCTCTTTGATAAAGCTTATAGTTAGGGCTGGCTCAGGAGAGTCCTGAACCATCCCTTAGTTATGCTGCTATAGGCCTAGACTGTCGGGGGACTTCCCATGATGCACCTCTCTCTCTTCACCTCTGTCCTCCTCTCCATCCGTATGCATTCGCATCCCATAAATGCATGTCACTAACTTGACTTCTTCCCTGTCCCGGAGTTTTGTGCTTTGTCGTCCGTCTATTCTTTCTTAGTGTCACTTTCAGCAGGTATTTCAGTGTCCGGAGATGTATCTGGATCGGTGACTATGGCGACCTGCTGGGGCAGTGCTGCTGTGTCTATGGTGCAGGGGACGAGTGGCTCAGGTCCTGCTCGTTGGCCTTCAACTGGAGCTGCTCGGCTGGACCCATCATCTTCCCTTGTGTTTTGCCACCTAAACATTTCTAACGTAATAATGTGTATGTATATACAACAGTTTTGCCATCATGGCTATATATGTTATAGTTTTGATGCTATAAATCTATTCTGTACTTACGACATCTATTGCATGTCTGTCCGTCCTGGGAGAGGGATCCCTCCTCTGTTGCTCTTCCTGAGGTTTCTATCGTTTTTTTTTCCCCTATTAAAAGGGGTTTTTTTTTGGGTAGTTTTTCCTTAATCGAATCGAGGGTCTAAGGACAGAGGGTGTCGTATGTTACAGATTGTGAAGCCCTTTGAGGCAAATGTGATTTGTGATACTGGGCTATATAAATAAAATTGAATTGAATTGAATTAAAGTATGTGTGTGTGTGTTAGTTTAAGCTGTAAACTTAAACAACCTCATAGACAAGACTGGTTTCAAAACTTTATTTTAATACAGACAGCAGTCCTGCTTTTATTGTCTCCATACGTTCATGAAATCAAATCATAAAGCATCAGAATATGCACAAAGTTTCGTTTAAGTTGAAATACTTTCTATTTAATTCAATTTTATTTACATTTACATTATATTAAGTCATTTAGCAGATGCTTTAACCAAAGCGACTTACATATGAGGAAGACAACAGAAGCAATTATAACAACACAAGGTAACAAAATGCATACGTGCACCAGAAACCAAGCTTCATGGGATGTGTGCAAATGAAACAGTATTTGAACAGTTCTTTTCTCAAACCAAATGTACTATGTATATAAAACTCCACACAAAAATAACACACTATTTACAATATTTACATAATTTGCATGTTTTCATGTTTCACTTTTTCAACAAGTTTTTCAACTGTCATGCCATGCTGGAAAACTGTTTCTGTCCAGCTGCATGCAAAGGGCAACATCAGACTCCCTGCATTTCCAAGGTGTGTCCTTTCGCTTGCCTTGGCTTTGGAAATGTTCAAACCTCCTGCGACCCGTGGTGGCTTTCGCGCAGGAGCTTGCTACATGGGCGTCAGCAGTAGGCACAGGAAGATGACCTGCAGGTGCCCGGGTAGGAGCTGTGTGGAGAGGCTTGCCGCAGAGCTCAGCAGTCAGCACCTCCATGAAAGCTCTGTGTATCATGGTTTTTGTTTTCTTCAGTTCCTTGTAGAGATGTCGGTCAATGTCGCTTTTCCCGGTGCAAATGGAAAATTCCACTTGGTCAGCCAACAGCTTGAATCCCCACTTTGGGGTTTTGCCTTCATGTACTGCGTCATCCCATTTTTAGCCTTTGCAGCGACCCATTCTTTCATCCACAGCCACGTCTCTGTCGCGATGATAAAAATGTCTTGCACGCATTCTTAATAGTGTCCATCAGGAGATTTAGTCTGAAGAGTTTGTCATGGTTGGCTGTGCCCTTTTTTCTGTCGTTATGGACATCCTAATTAGAGTCGCTAAGATAAAGGTTCCAAGATATTGCTCTGTATCTGTCCCGTGGCATGATCTGTGATGGAAGTGGCAAAGAAAAAAGGTTATTCTGCCTCCAGTAATCTGCAATGTCGAGTTTCACCATGGCCATTTACAGAAGCAGCCCACTCTACTTGTAAAGGTCCCCTGTGTTCAAGTCTGTCCATTTGTACTTTTTTCCCCGTACTATTTGTTCAGCAGTCTGCTTGTTTGTGTTTTGACACAGTGTTTGTACGTGAAAGAAAGGTTTGAACAGATTGAGGGATGTATATGAGGAGGTGGAGCTGAGCTGTGGCTCCCGGTGTCTGAGCTGGCTGAAACTTGTGGGAGCGGTGTCCAGGTCTTTGTCCGCCTTCCAAGTCAGCAGAACTGGCTGGTGTATAGGTGGGGGTGCTGGTACATGGGATGCTGGTGGCTGTGGGGGAGTTCTTGTGCACTGGGGGCTTGCTTGGCCGGACTGGTGAAGATGGCTCTGGTGGAGAGGCTGGTGGTGAGCTGGTGGCAGGCAGAGGTGATGCTGCCTGTGGTTCACTGGGCCCTAGCAGCGGAATCCTCTCTGAAAAAAAAATGTAGGGCGTCCCAAAATACACTATACATAAAACAATATACTTGTGAAAAGTACATCATGTAGTGCTCTCCACACTCTGTGTCCTTTACTGCCTATACATTGTGATGCATCTCCATCTGTACAGCGTTCTCTACTTGGCTTTAGTTTGGACAGACTGAGAGGCAGCCATGCTAACACCCCTTGATTGCAGCAACTAGTGTGTAATAATAGTGGCAGCGAGCCCATTATATTGTTAAGTAGCAATGCTGCTTACCAGAAGACAATAGCAGCAGCAGTGCCAGGTTAATCATCAAAAAAAAAAATAGAAGAGATGCCAGTAAATACAGCAAGTGCCAGGAGTGACCGTTTAGACATTTCTAACAATTGTGTGCTATTTATCTGCCATAATTGTAATTTTTTTCTCAGTGAACATGGCTTACCATATTACCATGGTAATCTCCAATTACTGGCACAAACTGTACTTTATGTGTGAAACACACACACACACAAGGAGGTGAGGTGTGCCATTTTTTTCATGGTTGTGTGGAGAGGAGAGCCAATTAGTGAGCATCCAGATGCTGTTTAGCTAATCTCTGCTCTGGAGGAGAGCCTACATGCACACACACTCTTGCACACACACGCACACATTTAAACTTGCATACTAAAGTAAGCAATCAAGCTTCCACAGAGCAGAAATCACACACGATGTCAACATCTCCTCGAGAAGGCGTAGAACGCACACAAAATATACACATATCCATATTAACAAATTGACATTGCATGTGTAGCAGTGCATTGTTTCCCCATTTAATTACAGCTGCCTTGCTCAAGTCTTACACTGGGATTCCACCGGGCACAGCTCTTTAACGCCTGTGAGGCGGTTTTGTTCCGTCCTCCAAGCGGCTTCAAACCCCATCGGGAGCGTGTCAGAAGCAGAGCGGTTTTCCTGCCCGACGTTGTTGACTTGTTGATTTGGTCCTTTTTTCCTTGACTTGTGTGCTTCTACCGTGGGTAAGTAGGCTAGTATGCGTGACCACCAGCAACAAGGATCGCTGTCCTACAGTGAGGTCGGCATGCTTGGAGTAGACCTACTGACAAAGGCCGCAACACAGAAGCCTGCCTGCCTGCCTTCAGAACTAACTCCGATCTTACAGCAGCGACGTGAGGTCCCTTGTTAAGAGTTCTGCAACAAAGTTTAGCCAACTGCTGGTCCCCTGTAAGAGTCCTGCAACAAAGTTTAGCCAACTGCTGTTACACAACGTCTGCCAGCTAAACTTTAAGAAGCAACGAAGCAAGTTAGCACCAAGCCAACTGCAAGGAGGACAACAGATGGGCTTGACGGACACTGTACAGCAAAAGTCGCTTCCTTCAACAGAACCACCATTCTTCCCCACCTGGCCCGTACACAACAGATGGAACTGCTAGCTTACAACGCAGCGTTCACAGAAGCTTCTTCCTTTACAGACTGGTAATGCAACCACTGGGCAAGGTACAGGACTGTTCGTTAACGTTTGTACATGCGTCGTTACTGATGTGTCTTCATTGAGGTTTTATTGTTGAGGTCTTCTCCATGGTTAACGTAAGGTTATTATGGTAACTGGAGTTCCCAGCCACCGCTAAGTTGATGTTAGTTAATGTTCTGCTCCACACAGAGTCTTTGCATGCTAACTAACCTCTTTTAACATGGTACCGTTATCTGCTAGTTCACATACACACCTAGTTTGGCCCTTTAGGTGACCTACATGACATTTTTGCAGTTCCCTTTGTCTAGCCATGCCAGCTACTGCTTAGCCTTTCTATCATTTGAGCTGGACTTCTTTGCCTGACCACCACATGTGTTGATGCTCACACACACATACACACACACCCCATTTGTCTTTCAGTTTAGTGTGTTTAGAGCTAGTCTTCATAATGTTAGTTTTTTCTTTGTTTATCCTTTTGTGCTGTATGAGGAAGAGTCAGGAGAGGAGCCAAGCTGGCTCAGTATGGACTTAAGGCTGCTCCTGGTTAATGTCTGGACAAAATGGGACTCAGGCTGGCCATGCGGCGGGAAATCAGAGATCACATCTTTGCAGAGACCTGCTTCACCAACATCCCGGATCAAATGCTCAATAGACGGACCGTGATCCAAGCTGAAGAAATGCAAGACTCCCGCAGGATGAGGGGAGGCGGACTCTGTGTTTACATTGATGGTGCCTGGTTCTCAAGCGCAGTCAAATTCAATGGACACTATTTCCAGATGTCCATCATTTTACGTGAAGATAATAATATGGTTATTATCTTGTCGCTGCTGTCTTGCGTTCCCCCAGAAGCAAATTCAAAAATTTTACTGAATTGTTTCCTATTTTATATATATATAGATATATATATATATCTATATATATATATACACACTGTATATATATGTGTGTGTATTGTGTGTGTGCGAAGCATTAAGGGACTACTAACTTCATTTTGTTGAACAACCTTGTGTTGTATAATTACCTTGTAGAGCCGAAGATCTTTGCCCGAACCCGATGGGACCCGATGGGCTCGGGCCAGGCTCGGGCCAGGCTCGGCCTTGTGCAGTAAATGAGCAGTCAGGTGATGCATTTTGATTAGCGCAAAAATGGATGCTGAGAAGGTGAAACGGAGGCTGGCCTCTGGCGATTACGTTTTTGTTACACCAGCAAGGCGTGCGCACAGACCAGTATAATATCTAGAATATAATTTTTTTTTCTTGGTGTTACAAAGTCATGATGTTACACACTCCGATACAGTAGGTGGCGGCATACACCTTTAAAGTTGGTTTGTAGCCCGCCAGTTAAGTCAAAGAAGAAGAAGAAGAAATTGTGCGCACATTTGAATAATGTTGGGCTGTAAACGGGTTCGACCTTTTAAAAAGCTGTCAGTCAAAATATACTTGTCAGGCTTGGTACGAATTCTTTCGGGCTCGGGCCCGATTTCAGCTCTATTACCCTATACTTGTAACTTTTGTTTACAAGACAACTCCACAGAGCACCTTAAATTGGCCCGTTCTCACTTTCTTAACAGGTTTTCATTCTCCCCACAATCCTCCAACTACCGGCTGAATCTGAACACAACAACTGACTTATTTCCATAAAATGTGATCAACATTGAAAGTGTGTATTGACCAGCGAGGCCCCCTGGTAATCACAGAAAGGGAAGCTTTGTATGAAAATGTGTCATCTCGCCGCAGAAAGAGCAAGTGGAACAGATGTTATGCTAATGCAGCCTGTTCAGTTAGCGTGATTGACAGGGGCCTGTCATTATAGAGAGAGGGCTAAGCCATTACAATTTCAAATGCTAAAAGCTCGCCCGGTAATAAGCAGCATATAGGCAAAGACTTTTAACAGACTTTACCTAACTTTACCCACAAGTCTCAGGAACTGAGATTTTGAGGGAAGGGGTTTTGTATTTTACGTATTAAATCAATTACTAAATAAAGGTAATCTGCAGTTCTGTTTCTCTTTCTCGCCTTTTATGATTGATTTAAACATAGTTAAACATTGGGTTTCCTCTCCAAGAGTAGGCACACTGGCCATGCACACTTTTATCTGGCTCATACAGTCAGGCAGAGTGACCATCAGGAGGTTACTCTGGGAAAAAGTCATGAGAAATAAAATAATCCAAATGCTTCGAAATAACCTGTCAAGGCATTTTGCACTACAGGGGACGGCAGCAGTAGCTCGGCAGATGACAGAGAGGAGAACAAGTGGATTCAGGACTACAGACCTCAGTGAAGTTAAGTTCTGCGGTAGGCAGAGGACAACAGGGATATTGTGGATTTGGTAAGCAGGACATTGTTTTTTAACTCAGTTTTCTTCTCTGGTTTTCTCAGAAATTCCAGCATGCGAATTAACCAAAGTCCTCCCAGTATTTTGCCTGTGTGCACCTTAAAGAACTAAAATGAATTATGCTGCTACTCAACGCTTTGCTGTACTGTTCAGTTACAATTCTAATCTCACACTAATACTTGTAGTTTAGACAGAGTGGAGCGCTCCACTGGGTCAGTTCAGCTAATGCTGTGCATTGTATTTAACATTTTCGGGGACAGGAACTACAGCCCCGGAACTCAAACCGGAACATGGCTCCTTGGCTTGTGCTCCTAAAATATTTCTCAGTTCCTAAAAAAGTTCCTGGGCAGCATGCTATTTAGTTTGATTCTTGATTTTTTTTTTGATGACAGATTATGTGAGTAACCATGTTGCAGTGGCAGTAATTATTTTCTAATCCGTCAGAATGACAGACAGCAGTAGGACTCATCTGTCAGCGCTCCTAAAACCCTTATGACAGTTAACTCAAACCCTGATTGCAGTGTGTGTGGGATCCTTCTGTCTCTTTTTCTCAAACATTCACCAGCATTTGACTGATGGGATTTGAAAGGCCAATATTTAATTTGTGAGGCAAAATGTCTCATTAGAATCGGGTTCCTTTAAAAGTGTTTCCTTTAGGGAAAGACATGAGGCAAAGATACTGTGCGAGGTGAAAGGGACAGGCGCATGTTGGTGTTCTAAAAACAACAGGAAGTTAGTAGTTGTAGTTCATGAACACATTCAGCAGATGCAGCAGCATCAGCTCATGGAGGCAATTGAGGTGAAACCGAAAAAATATAACAGAAAATTCTATAGATGCTCATCAAACAAATTGCACTCCTTCTCAGAGTCATAACTTAAACACACAGACATGAGACATGATTCACATATTTCTAGATTCAGTGTGACTTTTTAGATAACATAATTATCTCCATCGCTAATAAACGTTTATAACAAAGATGCTCCTTATGCCTGGGAATCATCAAGTTTTCTTCAGTATCAAAGTAATCCAGTGATATTTGTCTGTACATCAATTGATACACTGAAGACAGGAACTGCAAATAGCTAATTCAGCATACTTTTAATGCTGCCATTTTGGCATGAAATGAAATTACAGCATAATTAATCAAATCAAAGTAAGACAAAGAATAATGATAGAAGTTACAAAATCCTTTAATATTAAAGTCAAACTGAAAATAAATCCAATTTTTTTGTCTGCTATAGCGTACATATCTGCTCTGTAGACATGTAAAAAAATAAGAAACCATATTACAATACAGCCAGTCAAATCTTGCATAAAGCCACAGACTAAACAACAATAGCTGTCCTGCTAAAGTCTCCTTATTACCTTACCTACAAACATGAACATGTCTTGTCCTGCGCCTTAGCTTGTTGTACGAGTGACCAAACAAACCAGGGAAAAGCACACAGAAGTGATCATTATACATTTTTTTGTTGGTTAAAAATCTATTGATTAGAATGTTTTTTTTTCTTCTTTTTAAGAATAAAAACTATTAAAAACGCATTTAAAAATGCGTTGACGTTATGTTTGACTACAAAAAGGCATGACTAAATGTGATTTCAGTTTGACTTTTTTCATGTTGCACTATCAATATTTTTTGACATTATTAACGTTCACCATCGACATGGTTTTTACGCAGTTGTTGTAAATCTTTCGGGAGGGGGGGCCCACGATGTCACACGTATGAAAACCCTTGCTATAGACAACGACTATCGCATTGGTCACAATGGGTATGCAATCTGTTATATTTTGGGGTTTTGGGAGTGTTTTTGTTTTATTCTGTCTATCCCTGGACTGCTTTAGTTCTCTGAGTGTCTTGTGTTAGTTCTGGTCTTATTTTGAAATTGTCCATTTAGTTTATGTTTTGGCATTTAGTGTGGTTCTTCCTGTTTTATTTTGGTAGGTGTCTGTTCCCCTCTGTCTCTGTCTGACTTTACTTCCTGTCCTTGATTCCCTGATTGTGTTTACCTGTGTTTGTCCTGCACCTGTGCCTCGTTGTCTTCACCTCCCCTTAGTGTATTTAGTTCGTGTGTTTCCCTGTCTTGTTGCTGGATCATTGTTTTGCCTCCCATGGTTTTTACCCTACGGTCTTCTCGTCCGTGTTACTTCTTCGTCCTGGATTTTGTCATGCACCTTGGTTTTCTGTTTTCCTGCCTGTTTTTTCAAGTTCTACTGTCTACCTGCTGGTAAGCGGCAATAAAGACTCCACTCCCCAAGCATTGTCTACATCTGGGTCCTCCTTACCTCATCACTGTGTAACAGTTTTACGATATGCGTCACGACATAGCAAAAGGCATTTCCGGAAATCGGCTCGGCAAAAAAACAAGGCTTACCTAATCTGTTGCAGGACACATTTTGGCCTTTGTCGCAGTTTAAAAACTGACATCCATAGAAAAGTTTGGTCTCATCTTGAACCGGAGAATCTGCAGAATAGTTACATACCCGATATGTTATGATCCACTAAAGTTAGGCATGATACAAGTTGAATAAATCCTTGTTTTTGTTGTTTTCACTTTAAGGGAGTTAGGGGGGGGCAATTTTGTGTTCTAAATAACAATGTTCTAAAAAAATGTTTCCTTATTAACTTCGTACAGTTAGGCAAACCCAGGATGCTTGGTTACAGTACAATTACACTATTCAATGCATGTTAAAGAAAACAGACCATAGTAAACAATAACACTTATTAAAAACTTTGCATACATCTATATAAGAACACCTAAACTATATTCTTCTTTTCCTTTCGGCTGTTCCCTTTCAGGGTTCGCCACAGCGAATCATGTGCCTCCATCTAACCCTGTCCTCTGCATCCTCCTCACTTACACCAATTAACGTCATCTCCTCTCAGTACATCCATAAATCTCCTCTTTGGTCTTCCTCTAGATCTCCTGCCTGGCAGCTCCAACCTCAGCATCCTTCTACCAATATATTCAGTCTCTCCTCTGAACATGGCCAAACCACCTCAATCTGGCCTCTCTGACTTTATCTCCGAAACATCTAACATGAACATGAACTGTCCCTCTGATGTACTCATTCCTGATCCTGTTCATCGTCGTCACTCCCAAAGAGAACCTCAACATAATTAGCTCTGCTACCTCCAGCTCTGCCTCTTGTCTTTTCTTCAGTGCCACTGTCTCTAAGCTGTACAACATCGCTGGTCTCACCACCGTCTTGAACACCTTTCCTTTCATTCTTGCTGATACTGTTTTATCACACAGCACACCTGACACTTTTCTCCACCCGTTCCAACTTGCTTGCACTCGCCTCTTCACCTCTTTTCAACAGTCTCCATTGCTCTGAACCGTTGACCCTAAGTACTTAAAGACCTGCACCTTCTTCACCTCTGCTCCCTGTAACCTCACCGTTCCACCTGTCATACATTTTCTCTAAATCTACCAAGACACAATGCAACTCCTTATGACCTTCTCTGTACTTCTCCATCAGCATCCTCAAAGCAAATACTGCATCTGTTGTACTCTTTCTAGGCATGAAACCATATTGCTGCTCACAAATGCTCACCTCTGCCCTTAGCCTAGCTTCACCTTACGCTGCATCTCCCTGTACTCCTGTCTACTCTCTTCAGTCCTCTCAGTGTCCCACTTCTTCTTTGCTAACCTCTTTCTCTGTATACACCCCTGAACTTCCTCGTTCCACCACCAAGTCTCCTTGTCCACTTTCCCCTTTCCAGATGACACACCGAGTACCCTCTTACCTGTCTCCCTGATCACATTAGCTGTAGTGGTCCAGTCATCTGGGAGCACTTCCTGACCACCCGGAGTCTGTCTCAGCTCCTCCCTGAAAACTACATGACATTCTTCCCTTTTCAACTTCCACCACTTCGTCCTCTGCTCTGCCTTTGTCCTCTTCATCGTCCTCACCACCAGAGTCATTTTACATAATAGCATCCTGTGTTGTCTGGCTACACTCTCCCCTACCACTACTTTACAGTAACTGGTCTCTTTCAGATTACAATGTCTACACAAGATGTAGTCCACCTGAGTGCTTCTACCTCCGCTGTTATATGTCACCCTATGTTCCTGCCTCTTCTGGAAGTAAGTGTTCACTACAGCCATTTCCATCCTCTTTGCAAAGTCTACCACCATCTGTCCTTCTAGGTTCCTGTCCTGAAGACAAAACCTGCCCATCACATTCTCATCACCTCTGTTCCCTTCACATACATGCCCATTGAAATCTGCACCAATCATCACTCTCTCACTTTTGGGGATGCTCTGCATCACTTAATCTAACTCACTCCAGAATTTCTCCTTCTCTTCTAACTCACATCCTACCTGTGGGGCATAACCACTCACAACATTTAATGTCACCCCTTCAACTTCCAGCTTCAGGCTGATCAACCTGTCTGATACTCTTTTCACCTCTAGAACATTCCTCACAAACTTCTCTTTCAGGATAACTCCTAGTCCGTTTCTCTTCCTATCTGACCCATGGTAGAACAACTTGATGGTGCTCCTAAGCTTCTAGCCTTGCTACCTTTCCACCTGGTCTCCTGGACACACAGTATGTCCACCTTCCTTCTCTGCATCATGTCAATCACAATTCTCTAGCCTTCCCTGTCATAGTCCCAACATTCAAAGTCCCTACTGTCAGTCCTACATTCTTAGCTTTCCTCTTCTCTCTCTGCCTACGAACACACCTTCCTCCTCTCCTTCTTACTATGCAAAAACACGTTATTAAATTTGATTAAAAACAAGATGTGTACTCTTCTTGTTGGTAATGGTTTTATGTAAATATTGACTGTATATGAACGTGTGAATATCTGTGATAAAGTAACTCTGTAAATGGTATGTGCCAACCAATTACTTGAGCAGAAACTTTAACATAAAGCAGTGAGTCTGGGTGTGCTGGTGCTACGTAAAACAAATGCTTCGTGCTGAACCCTGGAATAGTGCGTCTCCTGATTTGCCTCCTTTGAATGCCCGAGCAAGCTAACAAACTGTTTCATATCCGTCATACCAGAGGTGGATAACCCTGATGGGAACCATATGCAAATATTAACAAAAGGTCCATATGGGCACTGATAGGTCCAGTCGATAATACACCCATGTCCTTGCTTGTGCTCAATTACAATGGAGGCATCTCTACCGGCATGTCATAATTCAGTCCCTGAGTTACAAGCAGAAACCAACCCAGGACATTGTAAGAGAAAACATGACTGAGGCGCTCTGGGGACTTGAGGACAGACACATGTTCTCCACAGCTTGTTTAAGAGAAATTATGGCAGTTTAAAGCACAGAGCACACACACACACAAACACAGTGTAGCTTCGATTTGATTGCGCACACCAACACACACACTTATTAACATTGTTAGTCCACTGCTAAGGCTCCCCTGAGCCTACTTCCTGGTCCTTGGTACATCACTGCATTTGACCATTTAAATAATCCCCCCAATGCATCAGAGAGACAGTGCAGCACCCACATAATTACCACCTGAGAGCAATTTGCACATGCATGAGCATCTGTAGGCTTGAATTTGGCTGCTTCACATGGAAGTGCCTATTTGTGCATTTGTGTTGGTTTGTCCTCATGCCTGTGTGTGTCTGTTCGCTCAATTCTTCTTCCTCTCGCACTTGTTGATGAATAAGGAATGAAGTGCTGAGCCCATCACCACGGGGGAGAGATTCCCCTAGCAGGCCTTCCTACACACACGCACACACACACACACACACGCACACACAGAGAGCCATTGTTTGTTAGAATACCAGAGGGGCCACTGAGGAACAGAAAGAGCCAGAGGATTACAGGGTTTATGGAAGAAATGGATGGTATAAAACTCTCAGGTAATAGTTTGGTTTGGGAGAGCAGGCTGGCTGACATCGCTGCCGGGATCAGTTAGACTGACCGGGGCAAAGGAGTTAAAAGGGAATTAACTCTGAGAAAACACATACACTTAAGCAACAGTAATAGTGAGCACAACAGTGCTAAATTACTGATATAATACTGAATGGGTGTTACAGAAGGTTGTATTTGTCATGGTTTTGGGTTTGTGTTTAGTTATTTCCTGGTTTAATTCTGTAAGCGTTGTCCCTCATGTGTCTTTTGGCTTAAATTCCAGCATTGGACTACTTTTTGGTTTCGACTCTGTCATGTTGCATTTTGTACGTCTTTACTTTGGTAATAAATCACTGAACTGCACTGTTCTGCCTCTGTGGTCTGCATTTGGGTCCAATCCCTAGATTTACCTGCTATCTTGCTACCTTGAACTGAACACATCTTATAAACAATTCTACATGTAGAGATGTTGTAAGATGTTGGTTAGTTCCAGGGGACTTACAGGGGAAGTTATTGTGGGTGTTTTGGCAGTCTGTAATGTTATATGTATTTATAGAGGCATAAATCTTTGAAATACACCTTGTACTAGCATAGGAAACTGCTATATATATTACTGCTGTATCCAGTTGGAGAATAGTAGAGATGTAGCTTGCTCATAGTGGGATTTGTTGGGTCTCTACAGTCTAGATAACTTCTGTTATGAATTGCCGCTATATAAATACCTGAGTAACATCTCGCTTTGGACGAAGGACCATCACCTGCAGCTGAACCCTGGAAAAACAGAACAGCTTGTGATCCCGGCCAACCCAAAGATTCACCCCAACTTCTCCATTCAACTAGGCTCATCAACCGGTACGCCATCCAGCATGGCCAGAAATCTGGGGGTGGTAATTGATGATCAGCTACACTTCACAAGTTATTTCGCCAGCACCACTCGGTCCTGTAGATACATCCTCTACAACATCAGGAAAATCAGACCTTTCCTATCTGAGCAGTCTACACAAGTCCTAGTCCAGGCTCTTGTCTTGCCCAAACTGGACTATTGCAACGGGCTGGACTCCCTGCTTGCACAACCAAACCTCTGCAGATGATCCAGAACGCAGCGGCAAGAGTGATTTTCAATGAACCGAATCATAACTTCACTCACTAATACAGACCTATGTTCCTGCCAGATCCCTGCGCTCTGCAAATGAACAACGTCTGGTGGTACCATGCCAAAAAGGAAAAACTCACTCTTGCGCACCTTCTCTGGATCTGTTCCACATTGGTGGAATGATCTTCCTGCTCCTACAAGATCAGCAGATTCTGTAGCCACCTTTAAAAAACACCTGAAAAGCATCTCTTCGGTCAACACCTAACTGACAATCACTAACTTCTACTTCCTTTTTTATCTCTTTTCTTAAAAAAACAAAAAAACCCTTCCTATCCTTAGCTTTGTATACTGTGCTGGGCTTTAACAGACTGTTATGTTGTATGAAGTCATCATTCAGTTCCATTTGATCTCAGTCAACACATAATCTACATTTATTATGCATACTTTATTCATATTTTCAATTACTTTTGTGAACCCAAGATTTTGGAAAACCCATTTCAAGCACCAAAACAATTTGTCAACATGAGTAATGGTATGTTTCTCCAAGAGATTTAAAAAATTTCAAAAATTGGACTTCAACTTTATTTGGGCCAAATTATCCCTTCATGCAAGTGCCTTTTGAAGGTGAATTTCAGAAGATATGTAAAATCGAAGTCCCCTGAGGGTTAACCTTAGCACTGATTAATAATCAGTAACTTCAGCCAACAACCACTATAGTTTATTCTAACACAATAATATATAAAAATCAGGAAGCCGATAGGATGTGTGTGTGTGTGTGTGACACACACCTGCTACCCACACACACAGGACAATGGAGGACATTGAGTGAATGCTGTTTTTGATCCTCGGGATGTGACTTTTTCTCACAGCAAGAAGACAAACGTTTCGCTTGACCACAGCGTATTCTTCCGAGTTGCCATAATAGTAATCGGTATATCATGCAATCTCTGGCCAAACTATTTAAAAATGGCGGGGTTATTCAAAAAACTCAGCAGTCTGCCGTGTTTTCACGTGACATTTTAGGCAGCTGTGGCTTGGTGGCAGAGCGGGTGGTCTACCAATCGGAAGGGTCGGCAGTTTGATCACAAAGGCTTTCTATTGCAATAGCATGTTCTATAGATAGAACCTATGTAATATAATAAATCAAGGTACATCTTTTCAGCAGCTGCTGCTGGAAACATGATGAACAGTAAAATGCCATGAAACCATAATAATTAGCTCAAAGAGGCTAAGACATTACGTAGAGCTCTGTAATTCTCCTTAGATTTGTCACAGCCAAGCTTTTTACAATGCCCATATTCATTTGATACATAGTTGCATTTATTAGTGCAGTTTATAGCTCAACAACCAGATGTTACTTGTTACATTATTGACAAAGAGTACCAATTTCCTTCCCATAAAGAAATAACCATACATAACCGTTTAACTTATACTCAAAGACTGAGGTACTAAAAAACACAAAAAGGTGCAAGAAACAAAGTTAAAGTGGCAGATATGTGTGAATAAAAATCTATTGTGGTTGCTCATATTCCTTAGCAAAAAACTAAAAATGTTGTGATCCACTGAGGATATGGAGAAATATAAGTCAGTCAATAAATTGACAGTGAAATAACAGACATTTAAGGGTGAGATAGATGGACAATGTATAGTATGTAAAAGGAATTTAGAGTTATTCAGGCTAACATTATTGGTGATTGTATGGTTATGCAATCAGATTGTAATGTTATGGAGTTAGCTTTAGCTTTAGCTACTTCAAGTCATGTCTCCAAACAACCCGTCTTTGTCCCATAAACCTTTTGAAGCTCCCCCTATAAACTGATCACCAGCACCCATATCGTATTCCCACTGTGATTCCTCCTGACCCAAATAAGTCCAACAACCTATTTTGGTTTGTATTGCATGCATTTCCTCCCTTATTGTTCTCTCTATCTATTTCTTTATTAATCTGTCATCCTTGCATGATCCTTTTAGGAAGAGCCTCCTCTGATTCGATTAAAAGGGCTTTCATTACGGTAATGGTGGATTAGGCAACGAGGGAGATTAGAGGGGCTGTTTGTGCCTGATTCTGCTGCCTCTGCTACAATACAACACAAAGGATGCATACATTCTCTGTATGGTGGTGGTGGTGGTTTGTGTGTGTGTGTGTGTGTGTGTGTGTCTTCAGTGGGCTTAGGGCTAGATGTGTGTGTGGTAGCATGCTATATATTTTGCTGGTGGCTCTGTGAATGTCTTCACTCCCTAATCTTTAGTGCACACGAAGTGTGTCATGCTAGGTGCATGACACACGTCAAATGATATTAAGGCTATGAAGACTCCACTCCTACATATGGAATATACATACAGTGTATATATTTTCCACATTCATTCTGTATGGGATAAAGAGGGCTTTGATATAGCTTTGCATTCTGTCAGCTAAACATCAGTTAGCTACACTTGGTTAAAATATAGGAATTCAGAGAAGTGTCTGCTAGCTAAAAGCCAATATTTTGAGTATTTTGTACCAATAATACATTTTAATATCAAAAAAAAATCATAATTTGTGTGCCAGAATTAACAGAACATAGCATTGAACAATAATGTTGACATGCTTACATATTGTATGTTTAAGGAATGTCAAAGACACATATTGTTAAACAGGAAAAATCCAAAGTATATGCCCATTATATCCAACATTGACAGTTGTCCTATCTAATCTAGATGAGCTACTTGGATTATATGCGGGGGTTTTTTGGATTTAGGATGACGACACATGGATATACTTTGGATTTGGCCCAAGAAACAATGTTGTATTATTTGTTTGCTGTTAAGCTAGATCAGTTTTTACTCATCACTTGTATCCATTCACATGTATTGCTATGGAGAGCATGGTTTTCAATGGTTTCTAAGATCTGGTAACTTTGGCAATAAGTATACACATAAGTGGATGATGGTATTTTGACAAAAGGGAAAAAGGGTTTAAAACATAATTTTCCTATGCTATTAAAAAGAAAGTCAAGCTTAGCAACCACACAAAACACTAAAAATCAATCATGTATCTTTTTTTCATACAGGTTCGAAAACAACTTTAGAGGGATCTTGGTTGATGTGCAGTATAATCAGCATCCCCTTGGCACGCTTGCTTTCTTTTACTTGTAAGAAAGTATATTCTTAACTGTTATGTCCAGCAGAGGATCATGTTCACTACAAACTGGTGCTGAACAGTTTACTCTGGCAACATAAAACACTTTTTCTTCAGTGGGAACATAAAATCCTATTGAAAATCACTTTAAAGTGTTTCTACTCCTATTACAAAATTGGATGCTGCTTTCGTGGAATTATGTACAAAAACATGCCTTGCACATAAGTTAAGACTTGTTTGAACAGCGACATAATCATTGTCGACAAAGCCTTAAAAGACACCAGACTCATTTTCTAATTGAAAACAAGTCTAACCATTGACCATTGGTTGAACATAAAGCATTTCTAGCTCCCATGACAACAGCACATATGTTTGTGTGGTTTTTAATCTTTCTTTATGGTATGATAAATCTGACCTCTAAGTGGAGCTTATTAATATTCCTAATGGCAGGGCCAGTGGTGTAGTGCAGGGTATACGATGTATACCACACATTTTTCAGTCAGCATTGCGTATACCCATTTCTAAATCCTCTGATTCAGTAGTGTGCTGCAAGCCAATTTTGTTTTTCCTATGGTGAAACATGACCCAACGTACTCTGCCTCTGACTGGCTAGTAGGCCTACTCGTTGTTTGTATTGGTTAGGTTTTGGCGTGAGGAGGCAGAGCCAGGCGGCCCCATTTGGTTTCTACGCTAGTTGCATAAAGCCCTGCACATTACGCATGGTCCCCGCCTTGTGTCAAAGCCGATGTCAATGTTTACAATTTCGATGAGAGGATGAAGGGTGCACGGTGGCAGAGCGGTTAGTGCCCCCGCCTCCCAATAAGGAGATCGTGGGTTCGAATCGTGGGTCCAGACCGGACCATGATCTCTCTGGGTGGAGTCTGCATGTCCTCCCCGTGTTACCGTGGGTTTTCTCCGGGTTCTTCCTCCCACCATCCAAATTGGTAATTGGTAGCTCTAAATTGTCCCTAGTGGATGAATGAGAGAGTGAATGGTTGTTTGTCTGTCTGTCTCTGTGTCAGCGACCACTGGCTTTGGGGTACCAGGGTGTACCCTGGTAGGTACCCTGGGATAGGCTCCAGCTCCTAACGGGAACAAGCGGTAGAAAATGACTGACATGAGAGGATGAAGCTGAACTATCCTTCTGGTCACGAGAAGAGATAAAAAAAAAAACACAATGAGAGTGAAGTGTGAACAGCAATCAGGTAAACTTGTGTTCTCTCCTCTCCAAGGTTGATGTCAGCAAATAACAGTAACATTGAGTTGATGTGGGGCAGTGCATCTGCTTGCTTCCAGGTCTGTGTTGCCTGGCAACAGTGAGATTGAAATACAACTATTAATTACGTTTGCGTAATGGGCAACAGTGTTTATAAAGTTCAGTTTGGAAAAGATAACCACGTTGCGCGTGAACATGCATTCGTATGCGCGAAATGAAACTTTCCAACAGCAACCTCTGTGGTTCCAAGTCCGGACAATATATGGGTGTGATGACGCTTCTCAAGGCGCACATCATTTTTTTAAAAAGACAATGATTATCTAGTCTCTCAGTCAAGGTTTAGTTACAACTCTGGACTAATGCAAGATGGAAAGTCCTACACCTTTCATCATAACTATATATACTACAATTTTGTCATTGTCATCATAATTGTATGTACTATGATTTTCTGCTATGAATCTATTCTGTATGTACGTCTATTGCATGTCTGTCTATCCTGGGAGAAAGATCCCTCCTCTGTTGCTCTTCCTAAGGTTTCTATCATTTTTTACCCGTGTTAAAAGGGTTTTTTTGGGTAGTTTTTCTTAGTTGAATTGTGGGTCTAAGGACGTATGTTGTAGATTGTAAAGCCCTTTGAGGCAAAATTGTGATTTGTGATTTTGGGCTGTATAAATAAAATTGAATTGAATTGAATTAAAAAGTAATGGACTGACGCTGACTATTGATTATTAAATATTGAATTAAAAATTTTGATTAGCTGGGCATACTGGACAATATGGATGGATTTGTCAGTAAATAATATCCATCAAGTTTTCAGCCAGCCCTAAATAGTATTTTGTATTTGAAAATCTGGGGTTGATGCAGATGAACGCCCATCCAGAGTCTGGTTCTGCTCGAGATTTCTGCCTGTTAAAAGGGTATTTTTCCTTGCCACTGTTGCCAAGTTCTTGCTCATGGTGGGAATTGTTGGGTCTCTGTAAATAATATTATAAAGAGTACGGTCTAGACCTGCTCTATATGAAAAGTGCGCTGAGATAACTTCTGTTATGATGTGGTGTTATACAGTATAAATAAAATTGAATTGAATCGAAGTTCAGTGACAATGTGCAAATTCTACTGGCCCATTTTTGGGTGAACTAAATATGCAAGAGTAGTCTTACATGTCACTGTTTATAACACAGGGCGTTTGTCCTTTGCTGGACGGGCTGCTTTAAAAAAAGATTTGGGGAATAAATTAAGAGTGTACCCACTTCTCCTGGCACCACTACACCACTGGGCAGGTCCATTGTCTTGATTGCCTGACCTGGTGAATAAGGGCAGGCCCCTGGAGCTCAGAGAGAGCACAGTCTCTATCATGCAAGTCACAATGCCAGTAGGTATATACACTCCACGTGTTCACACACACACACACACACACACACACACACACACACACACACACACAGAGTCAGAGCCACGGTCCAATTCCACCGCTGCAATTATCAAAGTGCCCCTCAACCTCCAAATTGAGGAATACTTCTTAAATCAGCCAAATGGAATTTCAGTGACGGAGGCTTCAGCCGTTCCAGATTATGGATTAAAGTAATCCCACAGGACCTGGAGGGGAGGGTGTGTTTGGGTAGAAGAGGAGGAGTTTTCAATCATTCATTCAAGCGACTGTGACTGGGGACTGGGACCAGTAAACAAAACAATCACAAAAACAGGCTTAGGATTGTTGCTGATGTTGCTCCTTTCCTGTCAGACAATAATAGATTGGCAACCTGCTTCTGAAAATGATAGTCGGACTAATCTGCTCACACAATATCCCAACACATTCCTCCATCCTCCATCCCTGCTCACTGTGGCACCTTAACCATTTCCTTCCTGTGGACTGGGATGGCATTCCTGCCAAAGGACTGAACTGGATAAATACCTGGATATTTACAATATATTGTAGATATTATTATGGCTAAAAAAGCATTATTGTCTTACACAGAAAAAGAATACAGGATGGCAAGAGGAAAACCAATGAATGCAACATCTCGTATATTAATTTTCCTAAATTTCTTTTAGTAAAACTTTACAAATATTTCATGTAACTCAGAATGTTTCCCACTGCACTAAACGGATTAAAACCTGCCAAAACAATCATTCTTTCTCCAATTTACAGGTGAGAATTAGTTTTATGTCAATACATCCTATGTGCAGAATCAAACTAACAATGAGTTTATTCTAACGGGTACTGTGTGTGTAAAAGCCAAAGCCTGATATATCTTATTCCTCTATGCCATAAAGCATCATTGTTGTCCAAAAACATAAATGAGCCACACTGTTGCACTGGGTAACATGTTCCTTCATTACCATGAACACACACACACTGTAGTTTATTTTGACTCAGTTCCACATACACCATCCTGCTGCCCCAAATACTCACCAGAGCACCAAATGTGTATTATACCTCTGCCGAAAATAGTCCCCAACAAATGCACTCATTCTTTCTGTTTGAGTAATGTTTAATAAAAACCACAGTGGCCAGTTGTTTGAGGAAATTACTGAGCCTTTTTTAAAAACAAAACTATATGCTAGTGAGGTGTTTATAAGATTAATGTCTTTAGTGGGAACCAATTGGAGCTGAGAGCTGCAGACATGGTAGGGAAGTCAGAAAGTACTGAGAGACAAACTAACGCATTGTCAGTTTTGGTATTTTCATGAGATTTGACCACAAGAAAAAACTGAAAACACCAGTCTAGTTCTTTGACAACTCTGGAAATATTGCTATTTGAAGGTCTAGGGGCGGACTGGGATAATAATTCAAGCCAGGCCAATCCCCACAGTCACTCCATTCACAGACCAGCGTTTTGTTGAAATATTTTTCTGTTCATTGTTTATGTCTGTAACATTTTTAACCTATCCAATATTTTACTTTTAGTTGAAAAAACCCCCATCAAAAATAGTTTAAAACAGCCAAGTGTCTTCAGTTTCAGGGGTTAGTCGATTGCACTTCTGTAATTAAGGCAATAGGAATAAATTGTCATATATATCATTTTTGTGAACTTTTACATCGTTTGTTTAGCACCTGGCATTTCCTCACAGCTCTGGAGTCTATTCCAGAAAGCAGGTTCAACAAACTCTGAGCCTAACCCTGAACTCTGACTTGATGAACCCCGAGATGGGAAAGTTAGAATTTTCAGTTCCAGAACAGCTGATCTGAGTTAGTTCAGTCAACTCTGAGTATGTTCACTCTGAGTTAAGCACATGCATGAGGACTATAGAAAGCCATCATCTATGGAGCTCTATTACTACGCTTTACAATGGCAACAGGTAAAAGGCAGAGCCTGTGCATGTAGAGATATGAATGCAAGTATATGGAGACTGTGCACATTTACCTTTAAAAAAAGAGCCTCAGTCAGACTGAGGCGCAATAAAGTTTTATTCAGTGTTGTCCAGTAATTCATCATTTACCAGACTTACATTTCCTTAATGGATGATGGAAGTGGTGGTATCTGACTGTGTATTAGGCCATAGCCTAGTCTACATTATGTTTTAAATGTATTTGTTCAGCGTTAATCTGACAAAACAAAGGGGCCAGCAACTGAAGATGAAATAAATTGTTAAAGATTTAAAAATACAGGGTATAGATCAAAGACATAGGGACATGATTTGAAGCTCACAATCTCATCCAGTAATAATGTCATTGGTGTTTTGCACTTGAAAAGGCATCAAGGTTAACATACAGTAGAGTTTTAAGTTGTAGACATCTATTTGGATTCACAGCATTCAGTGCTTTTATTTCAGCTACTTCAACAAATGTAGTAAATTTAAACACAGTCACTGTTAAAGGCTGTTAAAACAAGTTCAGACCATAAGCAGCCGATTTAAAGGCTGCAGCCACACCACTATACTGGTCACTAAGAAATATTAACATATAATCTCCAATATTATAGGAATGATGTTCCATCAGTGTGACCAATCACAACATGAGTGATAGAGATAATTATTCATTGATCCTACGTCTCCAAAGCTTCATACTGATTTTAAACATTTTAACTGAGATTACACATCATGTGCAATAAACATTTTTGTGGAGTGGCTCTAACAAACCGACAGCTGTCTTGTGTGCACAGTCACAGTTTTATAAAAAAGGACATGCAGAGGTTTCATTCTGAGCTGAGGGTGAGGGCTAAAACCGCTGTTCAAAGAAATGACTGACAGTGCATACAATTGGTAACTTTAGACAGTCCTGAGTAACAAACTCATATCCAACCAGGATTTTGATTCTGACATACAGTAAACCTCTGCTAATTAATGTGCTTCGATACACGCTTTGAGATGGACTGAATGAATGAGTAAATGAAACAGCGTGTCTGGCTCTGTAAGAGGGAGGAGACAGACAAAAACTCAGGGTTTGTTGAAAAAAGCCTGCCTTGTGTTTATCATCATGAAGCTCTGGTAACTCTGAATAACTGGAAATACTTCCACTTAACCAGTGCTTGGCCGTATTTGAAACCGCCTACTATACTAGCAGTACGAACTAATTTACTCAAAATGGAGCATGTAGTATGCAGTAGGCAAGCTCTCCAGTATGCCAAAAATACCTGGATGTCGTACTGATTCGGAAAAAATCTCCAGTATGCATCGGCTCAGTCTACCTCACGTACTGTGTCCCACAATGCAAAGTGCTAGAACCGTCACAAAAACGTTTCTTTAAAAAAAATGTTAATTTAATCAGGTAGTCTCAACAACCGGTCACCTCCTTGTGCAGTGGTGGAAAAGGAGGAATATAACTACTCTTTCCCTTATAACAAAAAATATAACTTAACGTTAGATTTAAGTTCTGTATAGCGCGTTATTTTCTTATTGACAGCTCGGTAAGGTTAACGTTGATATCAAACATTGGCTCAGCAGGCTTAACTTAAACAGTATGGCTTTGTTATGGGTAACGTTAGTGGGTCACATGTAGCGATGCGTTTGTTACAGGTAGGCTGTAGCCAAGTCACAATTGTTGTTTCACAATTTTTCTTACACCAGATAAAAAAAAATTGTATAAGTGGTATTTACATTTATATTCCTCCTTTTGTTTACTTCTGCTTTCCAAAACCGGAAACCGGCTAAGCCTGGCTTAGCATACTGCAAAATAAATTGATTGAACAGTTTCATACTGCATACTACTATGAAAAGCACTAGTATGTAGTACATAGCGCCTACGGTACACACGCACCCCCTAATTTAGCCATACTCATTTCACCATTTCGCAGCAGCACAACAATGGCGGATCCAATCAAATAGGTGCCGGTCCCAATCTGGGAAGTCCAGGACCTGTTCCGGCAGGATGTGACACAAATTTAGCCCTGCACCTGACAGAAAAAAGTATACAGGCCTTTATTTTCCAGATTACTTCCATGTATACGGAACTCCTGCTTTCCTTCATAGCATAATTAAGTTTTGAAAAAAAAAAATCAAAGGCAGTAACATGATGTGCTGCTAGTATGTTTTTTTTTCTTTTTAAACACCAACTACTTCCCTTTATTATGACGATATCTGTAATTTTAGCATTTAGCAGCACTTTCCTCCCGCCCTTTTCTCCTTGTAACGCACTGCACTCCAGGCCAATCAGCTTGCGGTGCTCCCGATGGCCTGTCCGGGTCTGGAAAGGTCCCTGTAATGTGCAAAACGCCAGGGACAAGTCCTCACAGTTGGAGGCGATGGTCACATGATGCACTTGGAGACGTCTTCCTTATGCACAATCTTTTAAAACTGACATATTTAGAATAGTTTGAGCCATTACGTCCCATGAAAGGTTTTAAAAAGTTGTATCACTATGGAATTTTCAAGTCATTCATGTGTGCAAATGAGTGAACAACTCATCCAAAAAGACAAACTTTGACACACTTGCTCTGTAGGATCAAAACATGGTAATCTGAAGAACTATTTCAGCAGCTTTTAGTGGAATGAATCGGGCACCATCATAGAGCACTGTATCCAGTTTTCTTACCCTTATTAAATGTATTGTAAAGTGTGCCTGAGAAGTCATGTACATTTTCTACATTATTTTGTAAGATTTGCTGCTATTGCATTGTCCACTTGGAGTGATTAAAAATAGTGTTATCTCCTTCATCTGTCAAATAAACTGGCAAGGTAAGGTTGCTCAAAAACATTGTTATATAGAAATGTTATATTGAAATGCACTGATCCAATCCACAAGATACATTTTGGTGCCATTAGTAACCCTTTTAAGAAGACCAGGAATCAGCCAGATGTAAATGGTCCATGTTAAATCTTCTTCTTTTCCTTTCGGCTGTTCCCTTTCAGAGGTCGCCACAGCGAATCATGTGCCTCCATCTAACCCTGTCCTCTGCATCCTCTTCACTCACACCAATTAACTTCATGTCCTCTCTCACTACATCCATAAATCTCCTCTTTGGTCTTCCTCTAGACCTCCTGCCTGGCAGTTCCAACCTCAGCATCCTTCTACCAATATATTCACAGTCTCTCCTCTGAACATGTCCAAACCACCTCAATCTGGCCTCTCTGTCTTTATCTCCGAAACATCTAACATGAGCTGTCCCTCTGATGTACTCATTCCTGATCCTGTCCATCCTCGTCACTCCCAAAGAGAACCTCAACATCTTAAGCTCTGCCACCTCCAGCTCTGCCTGTTGTCTTTTCTTCACTGCCAATGTCTCTAAGCTGTACAACATCGCTGGTCTCACCACCGTCTTGAACACCTTTCCTTTCATTCTTGCTGATACTCTTTTATCACACAACACACCTGACACATTTCTCCACCCGTTCCAACCTGCTTGCGCTCGCCTCTTCACCTCTTTTCCACAGTCTCCATTGCTCTGAACCGTTGACCCTAAGTACTTAAAGTCCTGCACCTTCGTTCACCTCTGCTCCCTGTAACCTCACCGTTCCATCTGGGTCCCTCTCATTGACACACATGTATTCTGTCTTACTGTGGCTAAGCTTCATTCCTCTGTTTTCCAAAGCAGACCTCCATCTCTCTAGATTCTCCTCCACCTGCTCCCTGCTCTCACTACAAATAACAATGTCATCCACAAACATCATAGTCCATGGAGATTCCTGTCTAACCTAATCTTTCAGCCTGTCCATCACCAGAGCAAACAAGAAGGGGCTCAGAGCCGATCCATGATGCAGACCCACCTCCACCTTGAACTCCTCTGTCACACCTACAGCACACCTCACCACAGTCTTACAGCTCTCATACATGTCCTGCACCACTCTAACATACTTCTCTGCCGCTCCAGACCTCCTCATACAATACCACAGCTCCTCTCTCGGCATACGCTTTCTCTAAATCTACAAAGACACAATGCAACTCCTTATGACCTTCTCTGTACTTCTCCATCAGCATCCTCAAAGCAAACACTGCATCTGTTGTGCTCTTTCTAGGCATGAAACCATATTGCTGCTCACAAATGCTCACCTCTGCCCTTAGTCTAGCTTCCACTACTCTTTCCCACAACTTCATTGTATGACTCATCAGCTTTATTCCTCTGTAGTTGCCACAGCTCTGCACATCTCCCTTCGTCTTGAAAATTGGCACCAGTACACTTCTACTCCATTCCTCAGGCATCCTCTCACTCTCCAAGATCTTGTTAAACAAACTAGTCAGAAACTCAACTGCCACCTCTCCTAGACACTTCCATACCTCCACAGGTATGTCATCAGGACCAACTGCCTTTCCACTCTTCATCCTCTTCAACGTCCTCCTCACTTCACTCTTGCTAATCTTTACTACTTCCTGCTCCACACCAGTCACCTCTTCTACTCTTCGTTCCCTTTCATTTTCCTCATTCATCAACTCTTCAAAGTACTCCTTCCATCTTCCCATCACACTCCTGGCACCTGTCAATACATTTCCATTCTTATCTTTAATCACCCTAACCTGCTGCACATCCTTCCCATCTCTATCTCTTTGTCTGGCCAACCTGTACAAATCCGCCTCTCCCTATTTAGTGTCCAACCTAGCATACAAGTCCTCATATGCTCTTTGTTTGGCCTTTGCCACCTCTACCTTCACCTTACACTGCATCTCCCTGTACTCCTGTCTGCTGTCTTCAGTCCTCTCAGTGTCCCACTTCTTCTTTGCTAACTTCTTTCTCTGTATACACTCCTGAACTTCCTAGTTCCACCACCAAGTCTCCTTGTCCACTTTCCTCTTTCCAGATGACACACCGAGTACCCTCCTACCTGTCTCCCTGATCACATTAGCTGTAGTGGTCCAGTCATCTGGGAGCACTTCCTGACCACCCAGAGTCTGTCTCAGCTCCTCCCTGAAAACTACACGACATTCTTCCCTTTTTCAGCTTCCACCACTTCTTCCTCTGCTCTGCCTTTGTCCTCTTCATCTTCCTCACCACCAGAGTCATTTTACATAATAGCATCCTGTGTTGTCTGGCTACACTCTCCCCTACCACTACTTTACAGTCAAAATGATCCATATTAAATACAGTTTATATAAATACATCAATGTCATTGTAGAAATTGCAGTGCTGCTTTCAGTTACACGCATTCAGTCATGGCAAGTTGCTACTCAATATTTAGTTTAACAGCATCCCTGGTATTGTCTTAGTTATTGTGTTTGATTGCATATTTTGCAACACAATCCTTCATATTTATGTGAACCTGCATACTCTTCATGGACAATGTATGGGACAAAGACAACTCCACCTTCACCTGGGTGTTAAGCCCAGTAGTAAAACCAGGCAGTGTATCTTTAAATTGTATCATTGTCTCTCAGTCTGGTTGTCTGTGTAGCTCTCTCTCTGTGGACAGGCTTCGGACTGTCACATGTCACATTACATCGTCGTCTCCACCTCTCTGTCCCACTTACAATAACATCCCTCCATCTCCTCTCTTTATTCATATCTGTCTGTCCAAGTTTCTTTTCTTTCACTGTCTACCTGGTTCTCTCTCTCTGCCTGTCTTTCCCTTAACAAGATTTTAACTCGATTGCTGTTTTGATGGCATGAAAAGGATAACCCATTTGTGACCTGCTCCATCATTTTGAGTCACTTTGACCCAGAAACACATTTTGAGTTTTCTGTATGTCTATATTGAGGAAAGTCTCAGCTTCATGGCGATACCAAGATTCTACACCAAATATTCAGTCAGATATGCTCTTCCAAAGGTTGACTATCATCAAAAGTTGTTTTTGAGAAGAAGGGCATCAAAGATAATAATGCATATTCAGCCATTTTCTACATGGAATAAAATCCATTCAAAATGAACACAATATGTTTTGGTCCAAAGTCCCCACACTTGCATATGTAGCTTACACATACCTTCACGCATACATGTGCACTTGACCACATGCACGAGCATGTGCACCTGCCCATACACAGTACAGTAGGCCTAGAAGCCCATGTAGACAAGAATCAAGAATCCAAAATTGTATGAAATACAGTTGATAAAATATGAGTCACTTACCAATTAGTTATTTCTTTAATTTGGTCACTCTATTCACCATCTCCTCCAGCGTGAAGACCACAAGCAATGCTGTTGTAGAGTTTGCAGCTACACTTGGACTATCTGCATGTCTTTAAAACTGTCGTCATTTAAATAACTAGAATCACACCCAGTGTATATCATTATCATGTCAGCCATGAGTTAATATATTCCTCCAACTAATGTCGCTGTCATGATCGGAGCTAACGTTAGCCGCTCCACCATCACGTGACCAGCACGTTGAAATGATCCGAAATTAGCTCGGTCCATTTGTTGTCAGATGTAGCACCTCTAACGGGATTTGAATTTAGAAGTCTAGCTATGTCTTCCTCACATGAATTCTTGTTATTTAGCTAGCTATCTTCCTGTCAACCACAATCTGTCTATCTCCTTGTCATCTGTCAATAAACAGTTGTTTGGGGAAAGAGTTTCCGACCTAATGTTATGTTTAAGGGCTTCAAAAGTATATTTATCATTTGACTTTTACATTAATGTTGACATTGTATGAAAGCTGAGACTTTATTTATTCAGAAACACATAAAAACCCCAAACAGCCCAAAATCCATTTTTTCATGTAAAACCGTGTTTCTACAGGATTGGGCCACTGCGACTTCCGACTCATTTCGATGGAACGTGCCACATATTGACATGTATTGAGGAACTCGAGTGAGTGTAAAGACATTTTTTTTGCTGATGGTCACGTCGTTCCGTTAGTGATTTTGGTCGTCTATCTGGTTTCTCCCAGCCCTCACATCTCAGGCCTCTGGAATGACTTTGTGCCTTATATACAACATTTAGTCCCTCACACCCTCGACACCGATGGGAGAAGTGGCCGCCGTCAGCCTGTCTGATGAAAGATGAGAGTCACCCAGTCAGAGGTTGAGGTTTTGGGGCACCACTATGATATAGAAAGCTCCTCTGTGGATAAAAAGAAAAAAAAACTCAAATATGTAAAACACTGTTAATGGTAGATCTAACATCTTTCCATGTAGCGGGGTCTTTATAGCTTGTTTTTTCTTTGCAGGGCACAGCATGGAACCTTCTGGCTTTTAGATTGGGGGTAAGGATGAGGTGAGTAAAACAGCAAGATCACACAGATGAGTGCTGAGGAGTCGTAGGCTTTCCCATCTGTTCCACCCCCCACCCCCCCATCTCCTTCATGTCTTTGCTCGCTTGCCCAGCAGCCAGTGGAAGAGACCTTGGAGTAGGTAGGGATGGTGTTGGAACCCTACCCCCCATCACTCATTTTACCAACAACAGTGGATACTTTTGGCGCCTGATGTGTTGGTATTTGGTTTAGTTATGACAGACAGACACATCGGTGATCTCTAAACATATCAGGCTACAACAACATCGTCTGAGATTGGCTGGAACATTCAGCATTTCACTGTTGTACTGTCCGTGTTCACCATTGCTGTACTACTTCTTTGTTCTGCCCTCCTCGCCCGACTCTTTCCCCTCTCTTCATCTGACACTTCTACATTTATCTTGTCCATCCTCTCCTGGCAGCTTGGCCTGGATGATGACAGGGCCGCAGGGTTGCGGGTTCTGTCCTCCTCATGGACAGGAGCTATTTTGATGGTGATGAATAAATGCATAGAGCGTGAATTTGCTGGGGCTATGTGTGAGTGTGTGCAAGTGTATCTTTTAAAAAGAATACATACAATTCTAATTAAGTGTTGTGCAACATTTTTTGTCCAACACTGTACCCTCCCTCCCTGCCTGCATTTGTTTCGTTATCCTAATACGCATTTTTAGAATCACAGTACAATTAGCAGTGATGGAGCCACCCCCTGACATTATCAATTGCTAACAGTCTCTCTGACAGTAAGCAGCTGAGTACCAGAGCTCAAAGAGTGTGTGCAAACAAGCAAACACACACAGAGTGCCTCCTCATAACCTAATTTCTCTCCACGCAACAGCAAAGCTCTCTGGCAGCATGTGTTGAATTCAAATGTAGCCCAATGGCAACAATCTTAAAGGGCAGACGAGTGGCAAGCAAGAATAAACATTAGCAGCAGTTGAAAGGCATTTAGAAGCTTTGAAGGCTTGGCTGAATTAAAAGGGATAATGAATTTCAAATGGCTCTTTATTTGTGGCTGCGGTGCATGCAGTGATCCACTCTGCCACTAGGGGGTTGTGAAAGCCACGCTGGAGAAATGTTTTCTGACTGTGAGAGTGTGTGTGTGGGAGCTGTCGGGTCAGCAAGATGGAAGAGTGCTCTGTCGGATCAGGATGGAGGCGCTCGACTCTGAGCAGCCTGCACACGAGAACTCCTCAGAGACTGAAGAGATGCATCCTGTTCTTAGCTGTGGGGGGATTTGGAGCTAAAAGTTTGAGCTCCACGGCGGCAGCAGCATGTAAGCCATCAGAGCCTTTCGGAGGAGATGGAACACTGCAGCAAATGGAAGATATGCCAGAAGAAAACTCACAACAACATCAGGCCTCGAATTTTCGGCCTGGTTGGTCTCTGAAACAATGAAAAATATCTAAACATGTCAAATATCTACTTTCCTAGCATTAGAATCAGTGCTGGATCTAGCCACTTGGAACGTGTTAGCAGCTTTTGCTACTAGACATTACTGCTTAGAGTCCTTGTCATCACTGCAATGTTGCCAGACAACATTCAGGAAGTCACTGCACCGAGCCAAGAAATAGTCCTGCTCATAACACTTGTTATGTACCCATTTAAATAACCAACTTGTTTTCGTACATCCAATGCAGACAGAGCCAGGCTAGCTGTTTCCTGTTTCCAGTCTTAATGCTAAGCTAATCTAAGTGGATGCTGGCTTAAGCTTCATATATATAAAGGGCCCAATGTGAAAGTGGTATAATCTTTTCATCTAACTCTCAGCAAGAATGTGCATTTCCCAAAATGCCGAACTATTCCTTTAAATATGACAGTCTACTATAAACACATTTTTCCCCATATCTCTGGGTAATAAAAATAAAGTTTTTTAACCAATTTTTTATTAATTTTGTATTTCTTAAAGCTAGGGTAGGTAAGGTTATAGAAACAAGCTAGATTTTGAAAGTATCCACACAGAAAAAATCCCACCCCCTCCCTCCAAAACCACTCCCCCAATGAGTGCACGGGCAGACTGTGCAGGTAGGCAGGATTTCAACAAATATAACAAAAACTGCTTCCGAAATACATTACCAACCATAGCTTTAAGATGTTTAAGAAGTTACAGCTAAGTTACAGAATTAAATTGAAATGAATATATATTCCATGAAAACGGAAGACGGTGAAGACAGAAAAAATTAATAACTAAAATAAATAAAACATATCTCTGTCTATAATAAAACACATCTTACATAGAATTTTTGTAAAACTAACTGGAAATTGCATATGAAACTTCTTTATCCCTGTGGGATATGCATGTAGTTGTACATAGTTGTACATTGTTGTACTTGCTCAACACGTTCTCTTCCCAGGGCGTCATATAGCGACGTTTTGTGTTGTTAACATATGCACATGATACCCTTTAGCGTCTGTACGAGATGCCTTCAGAAACTATTTTGTTAGGCTGTGTGAAGTCACATGATTAAGTCACATGTTGGTTAGGCTTAGGTAACAAAACTACTTGGAAAGGTGTGAAAGTGACATTGCATGACTTGCAACTTAAAACTTTAAACAACTCAAAATTCACTTTTGATCTCACACGAGACACGAACGTCTGTGCGCACTGCTTTTATAGTGCTGATGACGCCATGTCCAGGATTTCCTGCGCCCCTGTGGCGGCTAGTTCAGCAGGAATCCAGAGTTTGGATTCAACTGAAATCTCGTGTCAAGGTGTAAATTAACGGCTGGTGGAGATTTGGTGCCGTTTCTATGAGTTCAGGCTTTTTGGTTTCCCAAGGGCCTCTGTTCTTTGTCCTCGACTCGTGATGAGGCCCGACATCAGATTCGTAGATCCTTATTCTTATCGTGTTCAATCCTTTTTTTGGCTGCAGATTTAACACATAAAATCATCCCACAGTGCTCCTGGCTTCTTCTGAGCTACTAGCTGCTGAAAAGCAGCAATGTTCCAATGTGAAATTTTTCTTTACACTGCAGATGTGATAAGTTGTCCAGCTCTGCGTGCCACAGCCATGACACAGTAATTGTTGGACACAACCTTGAGTGATAAAATGCCTCCTCAATCACAGTCACACTGTGTTCTGCTACACTGAGGGCGAAGAGGAGAAAGAAAAAAAACCATGTAAAACTGTTTTTTACACACATTTTAGAGCTAGTGTAGAAATGGGCTGTCTCAGCAACTGTGAAAAGAAAGGAGCCAAGATAAGTAAGAGTGAATCTTTATTGATCACCATGCAAAACCTGGGTGAATCATTTTCTCTGAAACACCTTTTACTGTGTTTCTTAGGCTGCCCACACATGATGAGCACTCTGTGGTCTGTATGTTTGCGTGCACAATTTTGTCATATGCCCGTGTCCCAAAAAAACAAAAATAAAATAATTTGAAGCAGTACCATCGATGACGACATTATTATGTTATGTTATGTGCGGTGTAAGACGGTGTGACAATGCACATTGGCGCCAGAGGAAAACACATTTGCACTCTGCACGTAAAAATTAGCATATCTTAAAAACTTTAAAAAATTACATAGTTCAAATAACTTGTGGAGTGTTTAGACATATTCTGTTCAAGTTTCTACATTTAGAAATATTTTGGGTCAATATGCTTTGTGTGTTTATTTAATGCAGTTTGATTACAAAACTTTCCCAATTTTGTATTTTTTATGACACAATTGCACTCCTTTTATCAATTATTATGGTGTATTGCGTTACATAATGTTTTTTCTTAGGTTGTAAAGATTTTAGGTATATGAAGCATTTCAAGATACTCCAATAAATTACATCACAATAAGCAAAAATACCAACACTGGTGCACCATTGCTATTGCAGAGTTCAAAAGATTGATTTGTCTCTCTAGCAGCTGGTTAGATAACCGGTAGTAGGACAGTGTTTGCAAGTGTGCAAACCATCTGCATAATGACCTGGCTTAAAAAAGAATTTACTGTAAATGACTTTGACCATAACACTGTATTCAAGGGGAACAAGAGTTATGAAGGTTTTTTTATTTTTAATGTTCGAATTGTGACGATCCCCTGAGCAGGCCTCTCCTTCCAGGAGCATGATTTGCGAACTTGTGAATAATGTTTAATTTATTAATTAAAAATTATACATTTTTGATTTTGTACAAAAGAAATGTTCCATTTAAATCCAAATGTTCATTAACCAATCATTCGCCACGTATGTTGAATATTGAATGATAAGACAGAAGTGATTGTTTTTGACCCCCCCAACTCCACAGGGAGTATTAGCTAGCCACTTTGGGCCACTGATAGAAAACCTCCATGCCAGGAATCTTGGCACTGAAATTTGACAAACAGAGCAACTCTGTGGTGAAAGGTTGCTATTTTCAGCTAAGAAACACCTCATCTCATCTAATTTTCTACCGCTTGTTCCCGTTAGGGGTCGTGGGTGACTGGAGCCTATCCCAGTGACTTTGGGTCTTGGGCGAGGTACACCCTGGACAGTGGCCAACTCATCGCAGGGCGCTAAGGAACATTGCCAAATTTAAGTCCATCTTCTCAAGACTGTTACCTCCGCATTAATCTCCTCAAGACTAGATTATTGTAATGTCCTGTACCTGGGTGTTGGCCAGTCCTCTTCTAACTGGTACCAGAAAGAGAGACAGCATTCCAACTCTAGCGCTCTTAGACCCTCAAAACAATTCTTTTAAATTGATCAACAATCAAGGCTAGTGCTTAAGGGAGATTGTGTCTTTGCGGTTGCAGCTCCAAAGCTTTGGAAAAGCCTTCTGCTTTCGAATGAAATGTTCCCCCTCCATTGATTTAACTAACTGGTATTACTGTATTGGCTGCATTGAAAACATCAAGTAAACAACCACGAAAAAGGAAAAGCTCAGCAATAAATAAAATGAGTTGTAAGCGTTCCAATTTGAATTTGGCGAAGGACATGCAGACATCATATTTCCATGCTGTGTTTAAATGCACACATACACTTTCAGACACACATCAACAAACTCTTTCCAACACCAGTGATTTAAAGGCGCATACAAAAGGAAGAAATCACTCTCCTTGGCATCTAATTCTGGTCTTGGGAGTATTACACAGATTAGTACATCTTTCATATGAACAAAGGCCAGTCTTTCAGGTAGAGGCTAGCGTCCCTGCCTTTAATATCATTTGCCACCAAAACTTCTGAACTTGCTTTTACAGGCTGGATTTTAAGGTGCATAGCAGGGAAATGACTAATGATTGACAAGACATTAAACTGGAAAATTAATTTTCTGGAGCACGTCAATGCAAATGGTTAGATTTCAACGCTGTACAATTTGGAGCAGAAGGAGTATGGATTCTATGAGGAGTAGGAGAGTGAGTACTTAGTACTAAGGGGAAAAAATAGATCGAAGAAAGGATGCTAGAAAGGAAACCTGTAGCTAGAAATGTCCTTGAATCTAATTTTTAACACAAACGGCTTGTGCAGACTGGACATCTGGGACCAAATTGAAGCAATGACTAATGACTGACAGGACATTATAAATGATTAGTCATAGGTCACCAGTCTGTCAGGGAACATTGGTCCTAAGTGCTCATCTATCTAGTGTTCATGGCTTCTAAATATCATCATCTTTGCTTTATTTTTTTTCTAGACCTAGACCCAGTATTCTTAAATGAATAGTTCAACATTTTGTGAAATCAGCTTTCAGTTCCTTTTCCGAGAGTGAGATGGGAAGATCCGTATTAATCCCATGTTTGTGCGTTAAGTACAGAGCCGAAGTCAGGACGGAGTTAACCTAGAACACGACCCTTCTCTTGTCACAGATATGTTGCACTGTAAAGATGGTCAAATACATCGAAAGAACGTATGAGGGCCAAAAAAATAAGTCAACACGATTGCTCACATGACGAAACATTTGTCTGTGTCAACTCAACTTACTTCTATTGCCCTCCTCGTCATTTAACTTTCTTGTCTTGCTGTGTTGATGCTGACTGTGTCACAGCCACATGTCATTACCATGTGTTGTTTCATTCTGTTGTTACCATCTGTCATTGTGGTGTGTCGTTTGACTGTTATGATTGTCGTCCTGATGTGTGACTTACTGTGTTATCAAGTTGACCAGATTACCCAGCTAAACAAGCGAAATGTTCCACACACACTGGCCCTGCAGGGTCTGCCAGTATGGTCCCATCTAAAGCAATTATTGCTGATTATTTTCAAACACATTGCCACATTAATAAAGCAATCAGATAATCAAGGCACATAACAGTAAAGAGAGAAATTGTGGCAACAATAAAGATTAGTTGGCCAAAAGTGATTTGGATTTATTGAAACAAACTTAGCAATTTGTTTTAATGGGCTACATTAAAGGCTAATTTAAAAAAGAAATATAATAACAGTATCACTAATAAATCTAATAGCGTAGTAGTTATTCATTGTTTTCACATAATACACTGAAAATACCAGGCCAACAATGTTACCCCTAACAATACCCCTCCAAAGAAGAAGTTAGTTTATTATTGTCTCTCATAACCAGATCTCAATAAATACAGTTTGAGGCTTGTTGCCTTAAAGAGCACTTACTTAATTTTAGAGCTGACTGTTCACCTCATTGTAGTTTGGCCAAAGGATGCCATTTGATTTTAAAAGAAATACAAACCTTGATTTTGATTTAAAAAGTCCATTTGTGACTATATTTTATTCTATTCCAAAACATCTGGTCTTTGTTTTGTAACATTCTCATTACAATCATGGGGTGGGGACTGTTTAAGAGTCACTGAAGTGGAGGGTGGAATTTTTCCATCTCTCTCTGGTTCCTCCTCATGGACTGTCAGAAGATATGAAGCAATCCCATGTTGGGCCAAACGTGGTCGCTTGTGCCAAAATAGAGATGTCGCTGTCACCCACAGCCACCCTGTGCTGAACTGACATGCAATTAAACAGCAGTGTTTAGGGACAAATAACCCATTTTCAGTTTCATGATCAATCATCACCACTAATAACCAAAGACAGAAAAAAGAGACTAGTGTTTGTTCATGTCATATTAACAAAGCATAATGATTTTTGTTTTGCTTTTGGCTTTTGCTGAAGCGACAGTCAGTGGTTTGACGTAACAAACAATAGAAATTTTACTTGCCAGTAAACCCACCAAATACATCTGCTGTATGAAATTTGTCGTTATCTTCTGTGGAATCAAAACTAAATTCTGTGGTAATATTGGGAAGCAACATTTTGCAGCTCATTAAAAGGGTTGGATGTATTTGTTACGTATATGAGATCACAAGTAGCACACATCACAGGACCCGTCAACGCCATCATCACAGTTTGGCCTTGGATCCACAGCAAAACCTGGAGGGAAAAAAACAAAAAAAAAACAAAAATTAAAATCACGGTTAAAAAGAGCTGAAGATCAAAGAAGACACTACTGAACCGCCAGTCAGCCCCAAAAGATCCAACCTAGAAAGCTTACGGCGGAATTCCACCGGCAGCGGGTGCACCGTGTTACGGCTGCGCCACTGAAGCAGAGCGCTGCAGAGCACAGCCCCAGGCAGCTGGATTCCCTAGGTCACAAGATTGCGGGATAACAGCCATGGATAAAGACAACAAGAAACAAGTCTTTTTTGCCCGTTGATTTGCTTTCATTTTGAAATATTTGTTCTTTTACCATGGGTGAGTAGGCGACATAGTTAAAAGGTGTCTTTTTTATAATTGTGTTTAATGTTATGCCTTACTTTCTGTGCTGTAACCTATGGAAAAAGTTAAAACAGTTAAAAGTCCAGTTACGAAAGACATGGATGATGATGATGTGATTTGCGATTTAGAGTCTGCACATGGTGTTTTATTCTGAAATGGACCGGATGCGCTGTGCCGGTTCTGTGTGGCTTCCTGGCTGGTTCAATCTGCTCTGTGCTGGTTGACGCGTTCTGGACACGTCTTCTAACAAAAATAGACTTGCCGCGTATTGTTAGCAGAGCGGAGAGTCACTTCTGGGACACTGCCGACACGAACTGCGGCGTGCCCTGTGGAATCACGAGCATTGACTAGGATGGGAGCGAGCAGCTCCAGTGGAACTTAGCTGTTCCGATCACTTTTAGAGCGAGAGATGTCTTGTGTATCATCTTCCAGCCTCACTGACCCTATGTTCCTTTGTACACTCCAAAAGACTCTAGTAATGACCCAGCAACTCTCCAGTCCAAAAGAGGAAGCTCTTACCATCTGCTAGCCAGCCAACAACAGTCGTCGCTTCAACTGAATTACACATTCGTAACCCCACTCCCAGCAAAAATCCCCTAAAAACAACATACTGCTTGCCACAGGTCTAAACAACGTTCAGATTTGGTTGATAGTTGAAGCACGTCTTTCTAAAGATGCCCCTCTGTCTAAAATACATCTAATTTCAGCCACAAATTCACTTTTATACATTATATTCATTGTATTATTATATCATGTCATGTTTATAGTGCATGTAATAGGGGAAATTGTGTTTACTTCCAGGATAAGTAAATGTACCATCTCGTTTTCGAGGGGGTCCAGACAAAAGATATAAAATATATGAATATAAAAAAAAGATTAGATACAACACAATATGCAACAGATAACAGACATGGATACAGATACAATTCGACTAATTATGCACACTAACATGAACACACACGCACTCACACACCATGCACAAGATCTAGACACCCACACCCGTGTTATATCAATGATAAATAATAACAGTTAACAGGAGCAGTCTGCTGTGAGGTAAGTGATAAGAGCATTTCTAAATGAACTTAATACTGCAGAGATTTCAGAGAAGTTGGAAGTTTTTCTAGTCTCTAGGAGCCTTATTATTAAATGCCCCCCCCATTTCAAGGGATGTTTTTGGAACATGAAAGGGAGATGATTATTACGTCTAAGAGAATAATACGGATTTGAGTTTTGTGGGATGAGTGGCTCTTGGCCAGTAAATAGGGTAATTGAACTAAACATTTAAAAAGAAAAAGAAAGTGGTGCATTTGCCGTCTCTTGAGAATAAATCTGCATCAATTATATATGACATCTAATTTTGCTAAATCAGTTTGTGAAGCATTTTGATATACAATATCTCCATAATCAAGAACAGGCAATACCAACTGGGATACACTGTCTATTTGCATATATCAGAAATGTGCTTTTTGGATAATAATTCAGAATCAATACATAGCTCTAAATATTACCCACAATCAAACTTAGTGAGTAGTGCACGATCAGTTTTAGAATCTAGAAATGTTTCTATTCTTAGAACTGATTGTGCACTGAAACATCGAGGGCTATGGACTGAGTCTAGATGATAGAACTGAAATGTTGATTAGCAATATATCTGAAGGTTCTTGAATGATGCGATCTTTGATCATTACCCAATTAATTGATTGGTTGCCAGGTTCTTTCAATAGCTGAGTGAAATTCAGATTTTCAAGTGAGTATCTATAATACAATGTTACAATAATACAATGAATATATAGTCATGAGTTTCTGGTTAAAATTCAGGTTAGGATAAGTTTTACTCTTAAAATGAGACAAGTGACAAAAACAGTACCAACTTAACAGTTGACACATATGCACAACATGTACAACTGTAAATAGACAAAAGATTTACAATAAAATGTGATTTATAAAGTATGTACAACCTGCTTCCAGTTAGTGTGTTAAGCTGGCTAGCGAAGTCAACAGGTCTCACTTTTAATTTGCAACGACAAAGAAACATTTTTAATTCAACTATATAATCAAATGAGCCAAAAAGAAATAGAATACACATCATATCATTATACTCTATTCTGTTCCATTTTCCAGCACCAGTAAGTACTAAGGTCTGACTATGATAGCCCACTGCTTATGCTGAATGGTTTTGGTTACATCAGAAATACTTTTTTAATCCCCGAGGGGGGACTGTTTGTAACAGCAGCTCACTTTCACATCAGTGCACACAAGAATGGAAGGACTAAGCAAAAATATAATACAGGTAAGTACAAGTGGGTATAAGTATAATTTTAAATAAGTAAGTGTAATGTACAAAGTGGGTTAATATTACAGTATAAAGTAATAGTGCATGAACTGTCAAGTTACGTGTAGCTTATTAACAATATATAATGGGACGAAGTATAAATAAGTATCACAAATTAAATTGAAAACAGGGTGTATTGCACAGTAGTTTAAGCACCGAATATTCCCAAATTATGTCCAGTATTGCAGAGATGTTCATGATCAGTGTGTTAAAATATTCCCAGACCATGACACAGTGTCCAGTTTAGTGACTTAGGGTCATATCGACTAACATTTAGAGGGAGGAGTTATAGAGTTTGATGGCCACAGGCAGGAATGACTTCCTGTGGCACTCTGTGGTGCATTTTGGGAGGATGAGGTTTCCGCTGAAGGTACTCCTTTGCTTGACCAGCATGTCATGGAGTTGGTGGGAGACACTGTCCAAGATGGCATGTAGTTTGGCCAGTATCCTCCTCTCTGACACCACCAACAGAGAGTCCAGCTCCACCCCAATAATGTCACTGGCCTTACCGATCAGTTTATTGAGTCTGTTAGCATCCACTACCCTCAACCTGCTGCCCCAGCATGCAACAGCATACAGG
>CM022490.1:2339946-2366431 GCA_011952105.1 Coreoperca whiteheadi
TTGTCTATGTGTACTCCCAGGTACTTCCTCAACGATGTCCACGCTGACCCCCTGGATGGAAACTGGAGTCACTGGTGCCTTGGCCCTTCGTAGGTCTACGAACAGCTCCTTGGAGCTGCAGATGGTTCTGCTCGCACATTGAGACAAAGTTCTGTATCGTGACATCAATAGAAATGCACACAAGTTATCAGCTTGTACCTATCAAAATCTTGTGCAGAGCGGTTGGTTGAAACGCCGTTTCAGGAGCTGTGACCCTTCCTCCACCCCTTGCTTCTCCTGGCCAATCAAAACCCTGTAGCAGGAGACGAGGACAATTCATGAGCACTTTGGGCAGTAGAGACATTCAGTCCCAAATAGTGATAGATCTCTAAATATCAGCATATATTAAAAAAATAAACAAATAAATCAGTGTGCATTGATATGCTGAGGATGCTGAAAGATATCCATTTGTATGAATGTGGTGCATTAGAGTATAGCACAGCAGAAGGTAACCAGGGCAATGGGCTCAAGACAGTAACTAGGCGTCATGGAGTGTGTTTCCTCTCAAGTCAAACTGTTCCCTCTGCTTCCAACAATTAAAAACATACCAGGTTACGTATGTAACCATGGTTCCCTGATAGGGAACGAGACGCTGCGTGACTGCCTCTGAATCTCTGTATCAACTTAGACCAATCTTGATTGGGTTTAACATCAACAAGTGACGCACGCTGGCAGAACCGGAAATATAAAGGGAGCCGGCTTCACTGTTGTCGTCAGCCTTCTGATCGACTGAAGCAAGCCACTCACAGGCATGCCGGAAGTATGGCAGCGAGACACAGCGTCTTCTTCCCTATCACGGAACCATGGTTACATACGTAACCTGGTATGTTCCATTTCAAGGGAACTTAAATGTTGCGTCAGCTGACGCTATGGGGAATGCAGTACCAACTCCGCCATGCTGAAGGGATGCCCGTCAGAGTGTGAAGCCAGCCTCGGCCACGGCTGTGCCATGGCATCCAGCCCCAGGGGTGCTGGATACACAAGGGAGAACCAGAGCAGTGATCGTTGTCTGGGGACGCAAATAGGTCCACTTGTGCTCTGCTGAATCTCCTCTATATCATCTGCACCGTCTCAGGGTGTAGTCTCCATTCCCACGCATGCACCTGTGTGTAACCTTGATCAGGTGAAAAGGATTGCCCCTCGGGGAAAATCCAGTGTCCCTGATCCACCACTGCAGCTGCCTCATGTGCAGCAATCCAAGCGGAATCCCGGTGGATGCTGCAGCCATGAGGCCTAACAGTCTCTGAAACTGAAGTGCAGGGAGATGTCGGCCTAGCTGCACCCTGAGTACCATAGACAGGATTGACTCGACACGTGTGGGAGACAGTTGTGCCCGCATCGTGACTGAGTCCCACACTACTCCTAGGAACGTTAATCCTTTGTGTTGGAGTGAGTGTGCTCTTGCTCGTGTTGAGCCTCAGCCTCAAGCACCTCAAGTGCATAAGTACGACATCTCGATGCTGTACCGCGTGAGACAAGACTGGGATAAAATCAAGCAGTTGTCCAAAAAAATTGAGGATGCGGATCCCCTGGAGTTCATACACTTCGTGAAGGTGCGAGGGGAGAGTGCTAGTCCGAAGGGAAGCACCCGATATTGGTAAGCTTTGCCCCCGAAAGCGAACTGCAGGAATTTCCGGTGTTCTGGAATGATAGAGACGTGGAAGTACGCGTCCTGTAGATCAATTGTGACGAACCAGTCCTCGGACTGAATCAGACTCACAATCATAGGGATCGTCAGCATCCGCAACCAAAGTCTCATCAGAGAACGGTTCAGGTGACGAAGATCTAAAACGGGAAGTAAACCATTGTCTCTCTCAGGACTATGAAGTACCGGCTGTAGAACCTGGTATGCATCCCTCAGGTGGCGATTTGTTTTATGGCCCCATTGTACAGAGAGAGAATGTATTTCTCGCTCCATCACCTATGCTTGTACTCGGTTGACCCCTATTTCCAAGATTCCTCGGAATCATGGGGGTGTGGACCGGAACCGAAGCTTGTAATCTTGTCGGACAGTGCGCAAAGTCAGTGCGACACGCCGGGTCAAGCTTCTCAAGCGGGCAGAGGAGTCCCTCAGGGGAACCAACCGCTCGAGGGTGGTCCCTGGGGGACATTGAGTGGCGGCCTTGGTTACCCGAAGCGCTGCAGCAGCAGGTAATCCCCTAGGATCGGCATATACATGCCTGACTGCCCCCCGAACCTGCAATGTGAGAGCTGCGGTACCCCGAAGCGCTGGAAGGGCGGGATTTAACCGGAAAGGAACGTCTACAGGCCTCAGTAGAGGACACAACGCTGGCCTGACTGCTGCACAGCCGTGCAGGTCTAAAGGCAGCGGCTGCACGGAACTCCGTCCCATCCTCGGATGTGAGGTCCCCACCAAAGTCAAGGTCCTAAGCAGGTCGGCTGGGCACACCCGCACACATGCCATGGCGTCCGGACATGCCCAGCCTGACCCGCTGCCCCGTATGCCTTGCCCACTAAAGTCAATGTAGTGTGACAAGGCCTACTAGGCAACGTCGGGGTCTTAAGGGAGGACGCGGCCTGGGCGATAAAATGCCGCCAGCTACTCCCCGCCCTAGCCGTTCTCCTTGCACCCACTGATTGACGCAGACTGGCGAGCAGTTGGTCTAGAAAACAGTGCAAAGTACGGACTGGACTAGGATTTCAACATGAGTGTCCTTCTGCTCTGCTAGCCAGGCGATATTGAGCCTAGCCACCATTTTCCTCTCTTGGGAAAAATCACCTCCAGCAGCTCCTCATGCTGCAGTGACTGGGCTGATGAGCCACCCACGTCACCACCTTCCGCGCTCAGGACATCCAGGTTCTCAGAACTGAATCCTCTCTGCGCAGGCTCCACATCCAGGGCGGAAGACGCTGCAGGCTCAGCCTGGCTTCCGAATCCCGAATGCGGGTAGACTGTTTCTAAAAACAGTCAGTCGAGAGCAGAGCGTCTTATCTCTCCTCAGAGAGGGCACTTACCTTGCTCACAGTCACCCCTCAGGGCTGACAGAGCCTGCTCTCCGTGCAGACAGCAGACACAAGTGTGTGGCCTCTGAACACGTCCCCTGTTCCAGTCGGAAGAAGCCGCGATGCGGGCTACCGGTCCCAAAAACGGGTGGGAATTAGCGGTTCCCGTTCCTTTTCTCGACGCCGGGCTGCCGCAGCAGCCGCGGGACCCGCACCAAGCAGAGCGAGCTCCCGAGGAGATGCTCACGCTGCTCGCAGTCAACCTCGAGGGCTGACAGAGCGAGCTCTCAACCCAGAACAGCCAACCAAGACATGTGAGTTGCCGGTGGGGATAATCTGCGGCCAGGGAGGAAGCACTGCCTAAACCGTTTCACACTTGTCATTTCCACAGAGACCCAGTGCGCTTGCTGAAGATCAGAAGACTGACGACAACAGTGAAGCCGGCTCCCGTGCGTGACGTGTTGACCTTAAACCCAATCAAGATTGGTCTAAGTTGATACAGAGATTCAGAGGCAGTCACGCTGAAGGCGTTCCCCATAGCGTCAGCTGACGGAGCGTTGAAGTAAAATGAGGGGTGAAAAAACATTTAAGTTAACTGACCAAAAACATGTCTTAGAAAAAAGTCAGCAAGGGTATAAATACTGGAAATTGTGTACTTACAAAAATGAAATATATAAGAAATGTTTTTAATTTTAGTCTTCGTCAGTTTGGTCAAATGTGTCAACATATTAAGGAGGTTACTGAGCCTGGAGTGGCGATATGACTCAAGAGACAAATACCTTTTCAAGGTATTGAATTTGTGTTGTAATAATCAAAGTGAAAGTTATGTCAAAGTCAACTTTGTCAATTCTAAAGTTAATAAAAAACTAAACAAAAAATTGTCAAAAAATAAAAAACTAAACCAACAAGGCCACCTTAAAAAAGAAATAAAATTGAAAACTAAAAGTCATGGAAATAAAAACTAACTGAAAATGGAAGCCTATTATAACTTTGCCCCTAACCACAAATAGTTTGCTGGCATATCTGGTCGACACGAACAACAACAAAGATAAATCACAGGGAGAGCATCACATTATACCAACATTCAAGTACAGTTTAAAATGATGACAATGTACAATATGAAAGTATATGTTTCTTTTTTTTAAAATGGTCATGAAACTGCTACCTTGCAAGTTGTAATGCCTCCAAGAGAATGTCCATCCCAAAGAACATGCTGTGGCCAAGAAGATCAATTCTTCCCTGAAGGTGTTGGTGGATGAGGTTTTGTAGAGCCTCTGCTCGCTCTGGAACAGCAACTGTCCCTTAACGGTCAAGTGGCACTGGTCCTTCCGGGTCAATCCCACAGTCTTCAAGATTCTCCTATTATTTATCAAAATGTGGTCACAAAGATGTTTCCAGAAAGGCATGCTAAGAAGTACAGACCTCTGACAACGTCAAATGCTATATCTCAAAATGTTTAGACAAGAAAAAAAAATACATTTGTGAATCTGCCCTATGCAACTCCTCCCCATAACATTTCAACCTGGTGGTTTTTGTGTAAAGCATGCTCACAGCCAGAAAAACCAACAAGCAGCACTGAAAACACGCTTGGCATAGGGAAGTAAATCATGCAGTAAATGAATAACTGCTCCATGGCACCACATTTGATTTATGTTTGAGTTGTACATCACATATTCACCAAACAACATTAAAAAAATTGGCTTTTAATTTGAACACAATTGTAAGGCAGATTGGGTCGGCGATTTGATTGTGGCTCATTAATTGCCCTGCAATCCACAATTGTTGAGGTTACCTTCCTTCATTCAGTGGATAGGGAATGGCGATCCCATGCTTGTGTCCAGTTGATTATCAGAGTTTATAGTTGCAGCGTCCGTCAGATGTTGGACACAGTCACAGCACAGCAAACATATCTCCATGGCCTCTTGATCCTCTGATTATCGACGCTGCCTCCTGTTATGAAACTACTTCTTTCTGTGATAGGAACACCATAATTGACTATGTAATTGCACATTACAATAAGACAAAGACCAAAACAAGTGTTTAAATACTGGAAAATATTTTCCATTGGCAACATTATTTGAAGAAAAAAAAATGACAGAGTATTAATATACCTGGTCCTCTTTGGGGATGCTCAAGCATAAAGCAGGTGTTGGGAATCAGCGGATTAGTTCATTCATGTGAGTTATTTTAACTGAACTTTGTTAAAAGGACTGCATTCCCTTTTCTTCCACAATCCCTAAGACAGTGAACACACTACTGACATCTGCTGACAGGTGACCAAGGAAGTCACCAGGTCAATATAGCAGGGTTACGACCCTTGTTCCCTTGCCTTCTTCCTATCTTTTACCCGAGCTCAGCTAGAGCGGACATGCTCGTCTTCTGCTGGCCTAGAGCCAGCTAGCAGAATGCTGCAACAAAGAATCCTGCCTTCCTGCCGAACTGAACTCTCTCTGTTTCTTACAGTGGCGATGCAAGCCAACTGAGCCAGTTAGTGCGAAGCTAACTACGCCGAGCACGACCAGCAACATGCGCCGACTGACAACAATGTCTCCCCAGCCAACAGAAGAATCACAAATTCTTCCCTGCTTCGCCCACTCGGACAGACGCAGGCCCAAGGAGCAACACTGACCCAAAGGACTTGGTAACAACCATTGGGCATAGCATGTTAGCTAAACACGGTGCTTAGCGTAGTACAAAACTGCATGTGTAACATTACCGATGTGATTTTATTAAGCTTTATCGTTGTGATTCTTTTTAATCTTTTCGGTAGCCATTGCTACATTGATGTTAGTTATTGATGCTTCGCACAGGGTCTTTGCTTTCTAACTAACTCCTTTGACAGACCCCCTTTACCTACTAGCATACAAACACACACCTCTAGTTTGCCTCCAGCAGAGGCACACTTGTGCTAATACAACTTTAGGAGAGTCAACTCTGTAGTTTACTTGGCTTACCGCCATCTTTAAATATCCCTTTGTCTATCCATGCAGCTAATGCTTAGCTTCACGACACGTTGAAGCTAATGTAACTGTAGCTACACTTAAATCTTTTCATGGCCCCCCGCCATGTTGATTTAGCGTTCTTTGTTTGATCCACGTTACGTCCAAGCACCCATCTTAGACGCACATGCACACACACCATCTTTTTGTCTGTAGTTTGGTGTATTTACTTAGTCTTCATAGTGTGTTTTTGTTTTGTTAAATAAATGATTATGTTTAATTATGCTGGTCTCTAATGAGTGAATAATTTGCCAACCTCTTCTATGTTTGAATTCGAAATCCTTCACCTACTAGCTATTAATGGTAATATTATATGTAGTTAAACCTAATGACACCCCAAATACACTAGTTTAGTGTATTTTATGAGACAAAATCAAATATTTGGCTATTATTTCCTTTATAAGGATGGTGCCCTGAGGTCTATTGATTTAAAACATTATTTATGATTATCTTTGATCATCCTGATAGCCAAATCTGACTGATTGCACCAACCTAAACTTGGTGCCGCTTTAATCATGGTAAACCCCATCAAAAGGTGCTGCCATGTGAGGCATATTAATGGTAAAGCCCAACACTGGCCACATAAAGACATCTTCGTGAGATGATATTAATGGCAAGCCACACGACAAATTGTGCCCACAGGATCGACAAGTCCCAACGTCTCCATCACTCGAGATCTTTGATCCCTTAAGAGAAGGACAAAAGAAGGTCAGAGAAATTACTGCTATTAACATTTGTACATTGCTGCCCTGGCTCTTTAACTTAAGTAAAAGGTCTATATGCTTCTTCAAACAGTGCAACTGAGCCAGCTGTATGTGAGAGCTGGAAAAGAGGAGTGGTTAGGGTCACTGTGCTTTGTAGCTTCTTTATCTGCCATCTGCTAAAGAATCAACAGTGGATGAGAAGCATGCAACTAACCAAATTTTCCCACTGTGCTCTGGTAGTAATATGGCCATTTTTCTCATCTACAGTTTGGTCATGCCTTGTAAAGTCAGCATAGGTAATAGAGTTGTTTTCAAGTCTGAAACTGTGTCTTGTCCAGTCCATGTCACATTTGATGTGCAGTCAGTCCCTTACCATGCACAATTTCAGACAGTGGAGCTTCTGCAGAATTTGAAATCCTCAATTGGCTGTAAGATGTCATACCTAGGAGGCACATTAACGGCAGTTTGCTGAGAGGTTTTCAAATATTTTGATATTATTCAAATATATTTCAAATGACACAAGAATATCACATACTTGTTTAACCATTCTAGTTGTCTACAAATAGGCTGTGACCCTCTTTCCCCTGCCTAATGTTTCAACAATACTTTTGTATCAGCTTTACACTCTTTAGTGGGTACACAAATCACTACGTCAATATACGTATAGGTACACTTCCTACACCTGGCCGTGTTAAAATTTCCACGATTGCCTTTCAAACTGCAGCATTTGCTAAGTCGAACATCCAATTTACTGTTAGGTAGAGAAGACTATTCTCCATCTCTGATTTGCTATGATAAAAATGTGATTTTGCGACAAGCAATGGAACTAGAAAAAACTGCCGCTACTTCCGGTTTATGTGCTAAATCACTTTTCAGCTCCCTTCGACCAGATGTCAGACAACCTGTACGTCTTGCCATTCAAAATTTTCGTAGAAGACCTTAAACGAGCATCTTCTGTTAGCGTCTCAGTGGGAGTGTTATTGCTCAGTGTAAGCAGCGTTCTCTACATGCAAGTCGGAAAAAGCGAAAATGGCAAATAAAAAAAATACACTCGTGATGAAGCTTTGTCTTTAGTAATGGCTGACTGATTCTGAGGAAGCACATCTGCCGTGTGAAAGTGAGAATGAGAGCGAGAGGGAGAGTGCGGGTGCGGCCGGGGATGAGCGGCACCACTGCCTCTCTCAGTGTACACGAAGCACACGCCATTTTCCCGACACCTAGCCCAAGAGCGGGAAACTAGTCTCTGAAAAACTACAACATAATATGCCATTTGGATAGATAACAGATAAAGCTTCTGCAACCAAACACCTACATTACATGTATATATTTCTCATATCTAAATGGTAAATGGACTGTACTTGTATAGCGCCTTTCTAGTCTTTCTCACTACTCAAAGTGCTTTTACACTACATCACATTCACCCCATTTACACACATTCATACACTGATGGCAGGAGCTAACTGCCCATCAGTACAAATTAAACTAATCATTCACACACTCACAGCTTCGGGAGCAATTCAGGGTTCAGTATCTTGCTCAAGGATACTTCGACACATGGCTGGGGGAAGCCGGGATTGAACCGCCAACCTTCCGATTGGTGGACGACCGCTCTGCCACCGAGCCACAGCCGCCCTGAAAAAGCTGAAATCTATTTCCATACATTTTACCAGTTATGGTAAATTCGAAATTGTAGTTATAATTTACCAACGTTGCTTTACAAGTTACTGTTATTAATCATTTATTAGTTTCAGAAAAAGTCAAAAAAAGAAACAAATATTATTTGTTCATCATCCTGTATGGACTCTAAATAACATAACTGCCAATATATAACATCATAATATGCAAATTAGATGCAAACTAGATGCATACTTGCATTCATAATTATTTCACTCATAATTTGGGTCATACCTGACATTTGTCTAGTTTAGAGTAGGACTCTTAATTTCAAACCACAGCCTTTTGAAGTTTGGATCTCAAAAATCTGTTTGTTTTTTTAAATGTTTTTTTATCATTTTTCCCCCTGTTAAAAGGGTTTTTTTGGGTAGTTTTTCCTTAATCGAATCGAGGGTCTAAGGACAGAGGGTGTCGTATGTTACAGTTTGTGATGCCCTTTGAGGCAAATATGATTTGTGATAGTGGGCTATATAAATAAAATTGAATTTAATTGAATTGAAATTGAAAAATTAAATAAACCCTGGTGCCTAAAGGGTTAAAATGGTAATGCTATTCCTGTTTCTAGTGTGTAAATCCTTAAATGGGGACTGGTCTTCGCAAGGGTGGTATTCAGATTTGCAAGTGTTCTCAATAGGCCTTTTATCATATTTTGTTTTGGACCCCGAGAGCGAATTGAGACACCAGTAAACTCTGGTGAATCCAATGTGATTGTTGTTTGTGCCATCTATGCATATGGGTCAAAATGACTGCATGGAGCCGAGGTACATGGCAGGTCTGTACAAACAAAATATAAAGTCACCCATACCATTTGTAAGACTACAGGACTCTCAGACACTCCATGTTATGAGAATCTTTGTCTGCAAATGCCAAACATCATTCCACAAATATCATACCTCATGTGCTGTCTGAGAGAGCATGTAGATGTAATGTTTCTCTTCACTTTACATTCACAGCACAGTCAAACTAAGCTTATTTTGATCAGTGCAGACAAGAAACCTTCAGAAACAAAATAGAACAGCATAGAATTGAATACTACGGTATGTAGAATAAAGCAGTAAATATGAAATTTCCAATAACACATGGTAATGACATCCTAAATTATGTGGTGTTGTATGGCTGCTTATCGCAGTCAAACGCTGTTGAGATATCCCCTGACAGTTTTTATTCCAGAATCAGGAAAATGTTGGATGAAATCTGTGATGACTCTTTTGAGTTAATCCATCGAAATGTCACTGTAGTGCATTCTGAGTGACAGACCCTTTTCTGCCATTCTTCTCCTTATTGTCCTATAACTGACACCGACTAATCGTGCAATGTCTCCGACAGTGAAAATGAACTCTAGGAGCTACTGGAGTTGTTCACCAGATATTTCCCAACATGAAGGCCCCCTGTCCCCAGTCCTCAAAATGGCAGCCTGGAATCACTGTGTTGACTGAGTTCTTTCCTCTATTTTGATATAGTCTCCTTCCCTCATGTGCTTTTTAGTTTTACTTTCCATTTTTGATTACTCTGTTTCAATTGCTTTCACCTGGGTCTCCTCTACCTGAGTGTATTTGAGTTGGTGTGTCCCTTTGTTTAGTGTGAGATCATTATTCCATGTGTCCTGCGTTTGATCCCAGACCAATTTCTACTGGTTTGTTTAGCTCCATTTTTGTATTTTCTCCTTTCTTTTGGGATTTATTTTTGCCTCCCTCTGTTGGATTGATAATCAGCTTTTTTTAATTATTATTATTAGTTTATTTAACAGGGACATTGTACATTAATGAATGGTAAATGGTAAATGGACTGTACTTGTATAGCGCCTTTCTAGTCTTTCTGACTACTCAAAGCGCTTTTACACTACATCACATTCACCCCATTCACACACATTCATACACTGATGGCAGGAGCTAACTGCCCATCAGTACAAATTAAACTAACCAGTCACACTCACTCACACACCGAAGGCGCAGCTTCGGGAGCAGTTCAGGGTTCAGTATCTTGCTCAAGGATGCTTCGGCACATGGCCGGGGGGAGCCGGGATCGAACCGCCAACCTTCCGATTGGTGGACGAGTTGTCAGTTGTCACCGGACAGAATGTTAAATGTCACCCTAGAAATAAGACAAGTTCTAAACAGTCAAATTCTATGTACAAACATTAGAGCACAGACAGACAAGTGTAAGACAAATGTTACAGACATCCACACTCCATATCACAATATTAGTAAAAGTTAGTAAAGACACAAAAACACAATGTCCTCAAACAGACAGCTGACGAGACAGAACCGTGGAATTTAGTGTTGGCATTGCTGGTTTTCAATGAGCCAATTTTTTAGGTTAGTTTTAAATACATTATATAATGTCATATCTCTGAGACTAACTGGAGTAGAGTTCCACTCGAGCAGCTGTGACTGCAAAGGTGGACTGGCCAAAGGCCTTAGAAAAGTACGTATGACTTTGTTTTATTAATAGCTTAGTTATTAAAGCTCGTTTTTGTTTCTTCAACCTGCCTGCATTTGGGTCCTTTTTTTGCAGTACTGTGACAAGGTTAATGAAATAAATGTCATCACTGACAAAGTATGCACAGAAACAAATTAATCCTTTCTCAGCAACGCTGTTGCACACACCTATTTCAAATACAAAGTGATGAAGAGTGTGAGGACACGCCACAGCACCCAGAGTATGTTACATCTTATGAACCTAAATGATGCACTCCCTTGGAGAGGATGGCTCTCATATATTAAGCCAATAGGTTTTTTGTGAAGTGATGAAGATCTTTCTTTCAGTCACCACAGGTAGGTCTTGTTGTCTTAACCATGTGCATACAAGCTGGAAGACCTATGAAAGGTCTGTCAAAGTTAATTGCAATTGTAAGTAGAGGTTTATAATGTTTAGCACACGTAGCATGGATACTTCAGGAAGTGAGATAAGGATTCCAACCCCATTTGCTATCATACAGTAACAACAAACTTTCCTTTCAAATAGCATGGGTCTGAGTTGTATATTTAGTATGTAGCTCTTAGAGTTCTTCAGGACAGTTGAGAGAAACAAGACTATCTTGGAGAGATTAATGCCATCTAGTCACAATGGCAGATAACAATTGATAGCACACATCTCCATATATAGCCATGGCATACCCTGATTTTATGGATTATAGTCTGATTACTTGAGCTCATGTTTTGGATGGTGGAAAAACATTTAAACCCATCTAAAACGTATCATTCTTCTCAGGCTACTCTGCCAATGGAAGACTATCTGATGGATCTCCAGTTTCCCAGGGTGAAGAGTAGGTAAACATTCATATGTAAAGAAAATATTAGCGCAACCTTGAGCCTAGAAGATGTCATGGCCTCCTTGGACACCACTACAAACCAACCAATTTTGTTCTTTGCAGACCCCCGATAGTCATTTCAGATGGTGGAGACTTTGTGGAGGACAGACAATGCGATGAAGTGGAAAACAGAAGTACACAAAAAAACAAGGTCAATTCAACTTCCCAGTTAATGAGAGAAGTTCGTTAAGTCACAGAATCAGTGTTGCCCATTTTCTGCATATAAGGTGACTATTTGTTATGAATGGCACCATTTCCTAGCAAAGCCAACACTAGTTTTGGTACCATAATCTATAGGCTAGCGCTGATGACTGCTCATATGTGGTAGGTGCTCTCTGATGGGAAGCTAATCATCCTACTTTCCTCAATACCCATGATTTTGCTAACCAGTGATCACTTGGGTGACGCTCTCAAAAGCGAGTACCAATTAACAAAGAAAACTCCCTTGGTTATCCCATGTGTGATCAGACAGAATCCAGTAACGTAGTAGCAGCAACATCTCAGGTTCTTTAGACGTTTGTATAATATTTGGGTCTCAAAAGTAAGGCCTCCAATTTTCACTTATTTTCATTTATTGTACCAAAACTGTTGTGAAATTTCGGGCACCATCTTAAATGACATGATGATGGTCACTGTTACACCCAGTCTTGGGGAAAACCAAGATGCAACATAAAGCCTGTAAAATATTTTTGCTCTATTCCAATGTTGTTTGGACTGCTGATACGTTTTTTAATATTTACACTCTAAAAAACACGCCAACTTAGTTCCTTCATAACACATTGTAGGGTAGAAGACACACATATTCTCAGTATGGAATATGATACAAGCTATTAATAGCCAAACATTGGCTTACCAGTGTTGGACGTCTTTCACATCTGCCATGACCCTGGGAGCTCTGGAATGAGTGAGGAGCACACCTTTGCTTCCTGAGTCACCTAGACACAGGTGGATTAATTATGCCCTGAGTCAGTGTTCCTATAAATAGGGTGACAAACCAATGCTCTCTCTCAATTTCTCTGCCACCAACCTGTCTTGTGTGCCTGATGCTGGTTAAGTACATAATAAGTGAGGTAACATATTGGTGTAATAAAGCCACATATTTTAGTTCTACTTATGAGTAATTCTGCTGCTAAACTAATGGTTTGTTTGCGTTGGTAATTAGCTGGATTAAGATAGTACATGAAATTTAATTTATGCTATGTCTTTCTTTACTTAATGCAAACTCACAAATTGATGTTAAAATAAAGTCCCTTTTTGTGGAATCTGCTGCCATACTCTTCCTCATTCTGTTGGCCAAGGTTCCAATTTCTGATGTCCCTACACTACTGCCCTCTCCAATTAAGTTATATCTAAACACACCAAGATGGTATTTTTGAGACTACAATACTAATAATCAAAATATCTAGTGCTGGAAAGATTTTGGAAACATGGGATTTGAACAGAAATATTTTACAGGTCTTTCTTTTGCGACCAGTTGTATAGACATGGTTTGACATAAATCTGAGATGGTGCTGCCACAGCCTTATCTGATTTGACATGATATTGTCCAGTTACTTTCAGCAGTCATAACCTAATGCTTTAGGGAAAAGAATCCATTGTCACTACCGTATATATCCTAAAATTGTAAATAGGGCTTTTATTTACCTGAACTGCCGAAAGTACCTGGTTTTTATCTGAATCAGGCTTGTGTTGGAGGCGGTTTTTAATGTATTACTCTCTCAAAGTGCAATTGGTCATGTTTTAAACACTTTGGATCCGCTCCCATTTGCCCTGCTAAAGTTACTGTTATGCATTAATTCTAAATCAACATTTTTGTATCCCTTTCATATTACAAGCCCTCTTGTGTTTCAGGGGACAGAAACCATTAATTTCCTCACATTGCAGGAATGTGTTTTAGCAAACTCTTTGAATGGCAAGGTTGTCGTACAGCACTTGAAATGTAGGTACTGCCATCTGTTTAGCTTTTGCTAGCTTATAAAGGGACATATGTTTCAAATTGGCATTCACTAGAAAAGTTACCTCCATTGGACAGGTGTTTTCAGTTTGTCTGTGAACACTGTCTGTCCCTATCAAACCATAAACAAATAATTGCGCCTATGCATTCCTACAGAATACAGTTTGGCTGAGGCATCAACACACATTAGCAGTGACAAATGGGACAATAATTTAGATGAAAATGTTGGAACCATATTGATATAGTTAAATTTGCTAAAGAGATGGAAATAATCATAATTATTATTTTGTATGCATTTAATGAATGCGTCCTGAGTTTATCGAGGACAGTCCTGAGACATACAGGGGGTTTGGCCTTTTTTTGTTTATTTGAACCACCCGGTCTTCCGTTATTGCACATACAGCAGTGGTAATGCCAAAAACTAAGTAAGTTTATGTAAAAGCAGGTCCTTGTTGAAAACATAAAATTGACATGTTGCATTCATACATGTTTTGCAGGCCGGATTTGATATATATCTTAAATAACATCACCACAGTGCTTCACAGTGGAGTGCCTCCACGGTCCAACAATGTAAATGTTATGAGGGGGTCTGTACTGGAGAGTGCCTTCAGAACATTCACAATCAAAGATGAAGCTGTCGAGTTTTCAAAAGGCAGCTGCGTGTACCTGTCCGTTGCTGAACTGCTGCGGCTCGGACAGCTGGTGTTCACACAAGCTGAGTGGCTACTGCTGCCTGTCCTCTTTCAACATAGTTTTGCTTTGAGAATGGCCATCAATAATAGAAAGTTTCCTTTCATTTTAGTATAAAATTCATTTATAGAACAGCATTCAGTGCGAGTGAAAGACTGAGAACAGAGATGTTATAGGGCTTTTATTTTGAAACAGAGGGGAAGTGTGGAGTTAAGTACATGTATGCATGTTATTTCTCCTAACTAGGGTGAAAATGTTAAAATTAACTTTTTTTTTTAAATTGACAGCCTGAACACACATTAGCCCAGTAAGGTTTGCCACCCCTCAACTGAAGTCCTATTTATTTATATTTTTCGGGTTTTTCTCGCCTTTATTGATAGTGACAGCCAAAGAGCGAGGAAATGCAGAAGTAGAGAGGGGGATGACATGCAGCATAGTTGCCACGGGCTGGAGCCGAACCCGAGGACTCTGCGGTGAGGACTTTAGCCTCGTACATGGGCACACGGCTTATCCAAGTTAGCTAACCGCGCCCCCCTATAATTTTTGTTTTTATAACTGTTTCAGCTTTGGATTCTGGAGAATACAAATATGTTGGCCAGATGCTCTCTGTTGCCCTTGTCCACTGAGGCATCAGGCCGTCCTTTTTTCAATTGCTTGGTCGCCCGTTGTCCAACTCTCTAAATCAATATTGAGGAGGTGGATGACTTGGAAATTAGGGAGAAGCTGCATAGGGTAAATATGACAGGGTGGGAAGATTGCAAAAACATTAACCTGGTTAATTAAAAACTTTTTGTCTGTCAGGTTGGTGGATGGACTACAATTGCTTGGAACTGCTGAGGCAATAGCCAACAATCTGGAGCTAATAAAGCCCCTGTTTGTTTGAGGCCCCAAAGGTCTTGTTATCTGAGTCAAAGAGCAACAGGTGCAGGTGCGAGAACCCGGGCACATGTTCTGGAAGGACTGACTCCTGGAGGTGGATGGTATGTTGTGTTATTATTATCCTATCCTCAAAGTGCTCAAATACTTGCGTGTTTATAATGTTATAGTTTTATTGTAGTCAATAGTACATGTCTCACCATATATAACTTTCTCATTTTAAATTTGTGCTTTTGTGAATTGATGGCATACTAATAACATACATATTGTTTCTTTGTTTCTGTTTTGCTTCTCCTTTAGAGGGAACTAGACCTGTGACTCTGCAACTGATATTGATATCTGCCTCAGGGTCAGACACCCCCCCCCCCAGAGATAATGGGAACCAAGTTTGTTCCCAGAGGCTAACACCTGTCAAATGGTATTAAGTCTGCACCTGTACCCCTCTTACGACCTCTTCGTTGAATAGATGGAGTTTTGGATTCCGCAGCCCCCGACATTTGGAATAATCTGAATCCATGTAAGGGTACTTTTAATTAAGTGAAAGACATAATTCATTTGCCTTTCTTGTGTTCATCCTTGTCCCAAAATTTGCACATTCCTACTAACCTGTTTTTTGTATGTTCAGAATTACCGTGTTTATGTTCATACCATCGTTTTAAAAGTTCAGCTGTGGAAATTAAAGTTCTTTCATCTACATGCAAGGTCAGGTTTCTCCTGTGACTGACTTTGGACTGAAGGGAGTTGGTGAAGTTTGCAAAAGCAACAGACCATGGCTTATTCAAGGAATCCTTGTCTGTATTGCTCTGACAATGTTATAGCTCTCCTAACGCAGTTACAAAGTACTACTTCAGCAAAGGGGGCTTCCTGCCGCCTTCCTTCCATAATTAAATGGTTCCACCTGTTTGCTCTGATCACTTGAAGGAAAACTGTTGGAAGACAGAATATTACTGATGGTGGGGGAAAAAAATCCATTGTTGTTGACTGAATTCTGAGAACTACAGATACCTGATGCAAGATGCGCAGCACCTCAGAAAGACACAAGTCTGAAGCCAAATGTAAAGTAGCTGCCAGTACAATCTAGGTCATGTGTTTAATTGTCTTTTTTGTCAACAAATACATTACAAAAAAACTTGTGACAAAAATGAATAGGCGTTATCAAAAGACAGACCTCATCTGTAAAGACTTATAAGAAGTGAAACATACACACGTAGCAATTGGAGTAAAGTGGTTTTCCTAACGAATGATTCTGATGTTGTTTACCAGTAACCAGCACTTAGACATCCAACAAAGACCACGACGTAAAAACCCCATGCAGTATCATGCCTAATTGTCAAATCAAAAGAAACATTGTAGATCTTAAAAGGTGGAGTAGGGGTGGGGTGTTAGACTGGGGTCAATAGACATACAGTATGTCTGTCACTTTGAGTCATTTGTCCCTAAACTGGTGGCAATTTCTTGTTAGTTTACCGCTGTGGGGAAGAGTGACATATCTGTTTTGATATGAGCGCCACCTTTGGGCAAACATGGGCTCTGACTCTTGGTGGGGGAAAAAAAACATTGTTTTTTCATATAGCAGATTTTTCAGTGTGTGAGATCCTGGCAAGGTGGCTCTTCCACTTCAGTGACTCTTAAACAACCTGTTCATAATTATGTGTCCTCTGCTGATATCTACTGTCCATCTTTACAGCACAACCCCAGTTTTCCCCTCATGACTGTAATGCGAATGTTACAAAACAAAGACCAGATATTTTGGAATAGAATAAAATCTAGTCACAACTGTATTTTTTAATCAGGGTTTGTATTACTATTAAAATAAAATAGCATCCTTTGGCCAAACTACAATGAGGTGTACAGTAAACGCTCTGTCAAATGATTTGAGATCCCAGAACCCCTGTTTTGTAGTAGCACTGATTAAGACTTAGTGTAATGTTATGAGTTAGAATGCTGGACAAGAGAGAATCAACAACTGCCAGAAATGTGTGTATGTGTCAGCGTTGGTGCAGTGTAGTGAGGAGTCAAATAAGGAAGGTAACATAGATGGGTTTATTCAACAGACTGGAGACAGGAACAGAACACACTACCAACATAAGCTAACCTGAACTAAGAACAGACCGGGAGTGAAGGGAGGTGACTCAATATAAAGGGAGTGCAGATGACGAGGATCAGGTGCAGGGAATCAGGGAAGAGCGGGAGTGCTGATAGTGAAGTGACTATAGGTGGGGGACTAGGAGGAGAAAGGGCAAGTGAAGGGCGTGGATTGTAACAGTATGTGCCATTAAATGTCAAAATTGGGTGTAATGTGAGAGTGTCATAAAAGAGAGACATAAAAGCATTCTGAATCAGCTGCAGCTGTCCGATGGATTTTCTAGAGACACCTGTAAAGACACCGTTAGAATAGTCGAGTCGACTGAAGATAAATGCATGGACAAGTTTTTTCCAAATCCTTTAATTTTAAAATATATTTATGAGGTGGTAGTAGGCTGACTTTGTAATTATCTTAATGTGGCTATTGAAATTCAGGTCTGAGGCCATGACTACACCAAGATTTCTGACCTTTAATCGTTCTTCCTTGGCTCTAAAAACAATTACTTCAGTTTTATCATTCTTAATTGAAGAAAATTCTGGCACATCCAATCGTTCATTTGTTGAATGCACTTACTCAGCACTTGTATGTGATTATAGTCTCCTGATGATAAGGGTATGTTAATTTGTGTGTTGTCTGGGTAATTATGGTAACATATTTTATTGTTTTCCATAATCTGAGGCAGTGAAGATGTTGAACTGAAGAGGCCCCAGAATCAAACCTTGGGGAACTCCACAAATTATCACAAACTAAATGACACAAAGCAAACCTTGGGGCCAAGTCAAGTTCCAGCATAGGAGTACCAGTTGGTCTTAGGGGGTCTCTGGAGGTGACAGGGTAGCCTACATACACAATACACAGTGTGGTAAGTGGGGGTAGGGGCTCAATAAGGGCACAACAGAAAATGTCAACTCCAATTTTTTACTAGGTAATCACATCTGACGGTCTTCCTCAGCAGTTGTCATCAAATGACTTAAGACCATGTGATGCATTTAAAATTTCTGGAAAAAGCTAATAAGTGGACTTTGGGTTAAGTAGTCAAACTATTGTGTCCAAGTTGAAGAATTAACTTGCTAAGTTTTGTTTCTGAGAGGAGGGGCTGGTTTGTCTCAGCCAACAGAGAATTACAGGTTACAAGAATTTGCCTAATTTTAAGATACATGACAAACTAAGCTAAACAGTTAGACTACATACAGACAGCTTTCATTTTAGTTTGTAACAATTTGCTATTAGCAGAGAATGGGATATAATATAATAGGATTCTTAATGGGGTGCAAATGTAATTGATTGTTGGAGCTACATGTAAGTGTTACTACAGCTTTCACAGCCAACTGTGTGTCCCTGTGGTAGTCATCAGGCTCGCTACTGTCTGAAATCCAGACCCCCTCAGCATGTTCTGTAATTTATTTTGATTTTATTATTGTTATTATTGTTGTTTAAATAGGTGGCTTTGAGTTAAAGCTATCGTAACGCTAACATTAGTTAACTGTGGATTCAGTTGGTTTGGAGATAAAGCTAATGTAGCTAACTGCTAACATTAAAATCAGTTCTCTTTTATTCTATGGATCATTTTGAAGAAGATTAGATGTTACAAAGCTATGCTTGTGTAAACATAGCGCCAGTGGATTTAACTGCAGACAGAGCAGATTAAATTAAAATATTGCACTTACAGTAACGGGCGTACCCTCCTCTCTGCTGTTTGGACTGCACTTCGTGTATATGTGTGTGCGCGGCCTTGACAGAGAGATATATTACACCAAGTTTCTTGACAGAAAGGTTCCTTTAGTTTATTTATATTATTTCAACACGTACTTGTTCACAATGTAGAATTGTCATGGAAAAAAAGGGTGTGTCCCCAGTTCATGTTGAGATTGAGTTTACTGCGTCCTTTTGGATTTGAATGCTTCAGTCGTATCTAGCAACATCACTGTGTAAGTGATCACATTTTCTTTCATATGTTGCTACAAATTACCTGACAATATTGCCAACATGGCTGAACCAGCAGGACAAAAGGATTTGTGACACTTTCAAGATTTCACAGTGCACTACATGCACATCTTAATTGTTTTTTGGCTCCCTGACTAACACTCTTAAGTTTATAAGAAGGTAAAGCTGTGCTGAGCTGAGCTCCTTGCTTCTCTATCCCGCAGCTTTTTCTGTCTTTCATCTTCTCTTTGCCTGCTTGTCCTTTTAGCACACACAAACACATACACACCCACACCCCCCCACACACACACGCACACCCACGGACACACACACAGACACATGAATTGGGATGCAAACAATGTGAGTCCAGGTCATAAATGTTGCATTTCATTCTCTCTTCTGAGATTTGAAGCAATGTTTTGTTTGAGTGCTTTTCTGTCGTCTTTTGTTTTCGAGTGGGTGCCTTAGGGTTATCACTGTGTGTGCGTGTGTGTGCGTGTGTGCGTGTGTGCATGCATGTGTGTTTCATACAGATCTTTGGGTAAAAGGTTGAGCGCAGAACGCCTACTTTACAGAGAAATACAACTCTGGTGATATGCTGTCCTCTATGCCACCTTATCAGAACAGCACTCGTTTTCCATCCTCTTTTTCCTTTCCTGCTCTTTATCTTCCTTTCTTTATCTACCCTGCGATCCTTGTAGACAGCGAGTACAGACAGTACAGAGAGTGGTTTGCTTTTTTTCTGTGGAGCTCCACAGTATTCTTGGCATTGTTTCACATGGGCTGGTCTGTGGATGGGACAGATGGCATTGGCTCTAGGTTTGGATGGAAGCTCAGATGCTGGAGGGCGTCAGCATATCTGCAGGCTTTAGAAATCTACATTCCAGAATTTATTTCAAATCTGTTTACCTGGAATTGAATTTGAGAGCCATTAAAGGTGCTGTAAGCATTATTTTTTAGTTAAAATAAGTGTTAAATAGCTACATTCTGACAGCCATCACTGAAACAGAGTGTTTGATCAGTAGCATGAGTATCTGAGTCCCTTGGCTGTGCAGTAAAAAGAAAAATACATTTTCTGGTATCCCGTTCTGACTTTATTCATTTAGGAGAAAGCCTAAATTACAAAGAGGCAGTCCTCTTGACGCATTCATGGGTAGGCAAAAGTGCTACAGAGTGACTGACCAAGGCTGAACAGGCAAAGCTACCAATTCCAGCAATCCCAGGAACAGCTTAAAATATACCACCAAACATGCAAAGCTGATGAAGAGTGCTGAAGAAAAGAGAGAACAAAAGAAAGCTGCCAGAAAAAAATAGACAAGAGTCATGCAAAACCCACATTTACTTCGGCGTTGCCTTTGATCACTGGAAAAACCTCATAATTTTGAGGGGATTAAAAAGTGATGCGCAGCTAATCTTACTGCTTCTGGACAGGTAAGCTATATTTTACTCTGCAGTATCTATACAGATGTTTGTTAGCCAGCTAGGTTTGTTGGTGGTTTTTACCTTCATAAATGTTAGTTTATAACTGCCTAGACGCTTGACATTTGTGGTGGACTTCAGCTTAGTTTGCTATGTAACTATAGCGGCAAAGCTTTTTGTTAGCTAGCTGGCTAGCTAATATTAGCTTTAGTTATATGTGCGTCATTAACATTATAGAATAGCATAAAACAAACTCAGTGATGCTAGCTAACTTTATAGCCAGTGGTTGACTGAGAAATGAAACATTAGATCATAATGTTCATGCACGCCAGCAGTCATACAACTTGCCTTAGGTGAAACTAAAGAAGTTAAATGTGTAATGGAATATGTCTTTACCCCAGACATGAAAGAAAATGTATTAGACAATATTGGAGGTGTTCCTAAAAAAATGGAGAAGACTATTTTATGTTTAGATGAATAAGTACCTTGGGGTCAGTGTCGAGAATCATTTGCACACAAATCTGTCTGTAGAAAGTCAGACAAGATCCCAATTTGTCTCTGAAACTATTTAGTAATATCTCCAATGTTGTCCAAAGGAGCTCCATAATTTACTTCCAAAACAAACCTATAACCTAACATAATTACTCAGTATGTTTATTTATTGTTAGTGATGAAAAAACTGATCCTGACCTGTGATGCACTTCAAATAATGACTGCTCTCGATTGCGTTTTATAAGGACAATCTCTGCCTGAGCAGAAACACTTGAGTTCCTGCTTCATCTTCCCTGGGCCCCAGCAGAATACGTTGAAATGCCCCATATGTAAATATTGTGATTTCATTTTTTTTATATTGAACTTGTATAAATTAAAGCATTATAATTGTATCAACCATAGCCCCTTGTTAGGAGTGCTTCCACGGAGTCCGCCATGTTGCACTGCCATGTTTCCACAGTAGCCCAGAACGGACAAACCAAACGCAAGTTTTGCCACCACTGAGTTTCTCCTACACGCTTCGAACGGGAGGGTGAGCCGAGCACTATTCAAATGGTTGCAAACTGCAGTTTCACTGCTAGATGACACTAAATTCTACACACTGCTCTTTTAAATGCTCAGTTACATCCAACCATCTGTAGCAGAATGTGCCTGGTTTTCATATCCAGAACCTGAATCTATTCAAGAAACAGAAATAGTGTTCACTGATTCTGAGAGGCTGATGCCAAAACCTGACACTTAACAGCGATTCAGATTGGTAGAAAACACCCCAAACACTAACCAGCCATACATCTGTTGGAATAGGAGAAATATATTATCAAACAACAAAACATAAAGCGTAGTTTATTACCAGTGTGCATTTTTAAAGTGTACTACTGTGTATTACCACACACTTGTCTGTCTGTAATGTCTTTGTTTTCTGAATGGTGGCCTGGTCTTCTACTGCAGAACAACTGCCTTCTTTTAAAGAGTTTCCATTTGATTGGCAGCTTGCATGCAGTTGCTAAATGTTGTATGCGGTGAAAGGTCAGTATGGGAAGTGAATCTGTGTGTGTGTGATTAGATGGATGACACTACATCTGATTAGGTGAGAATGGCTCCTTGTCAACCTCTGTGTCACCCATCACCAGGCAAACCTCAGTTCAGTAACTTCCACACAGCATTGCCAATTAGCACCAGCAAACACATTTAACACGTATCAGTGGAAAAATAGACACAACTGAATGTAGTTTGAGGTTGTGATGTGAAGGAGCAAGGTGAAGTGCAACACCCACAAGAGGAAATGCATGCGCACTCACAAAGACATACACACCCACACCTACGAAATGTGGTAAACTGCCTCAGGGGTCCCAAGAAGGCCCCAGGTGTGCCATGTGTTAATTAGTTTGTGGTAATTTGATGAAATGCATTTTATTTTCTTTTGGAAACATACACAACTTGGCTAGCTACTACTATGTTAAAATCTAGTCTTAAGAAATAACTGGTTTATTACAACCTATGTATGACATGCATAGTTTTGGATACCATTCCTATTTTTTTCTGATCACAATGTACTTTCCAGCTCTGGAAACATGGCAGTCACTACAAAAACGTCTGATGGGCAAGAAACATGAGCAGTCAGACGATGAGATAGGTTCAAAACAAACCAACAGTTATCCAAACCAGGCTTTCCCAACAGGTCTACCATGAATCATATTTAATTGACAATGTTGTTGTTGGTTGGAAGCTATGGGCTTTTTTACCTGAAAAAAGGTAAAACGGTGCGATATTACAACGCACGTAAATTTTTTTGTCTCCCATCTGAAGCTGTTTAAATTCTTAAAACATATTGGTTTTTCACCCTGCTAGCATCATGGCTCAAGAGTGGCGATGTTGATTCACCACTTTGGGCCAGATTGAAATATCTCAACAACTATTGGATAGATTGACATGAAATTTTTATACTTTTATACAGACATGCATGTTCCCCAGAGGATCAATCCTAATGGTTTTGTTGATACTCTAACCTTTCCTCTAGCCCCACCATGAGGTTGACTTTTTTTTTGTCTCAACTTCTGAATGGATTGGTACACACGTCCCTCTCAGGATGAATTGTAATCACTTGATACCTTAACTTATCATCTAGTGTCATCATCAAGTCAAAATGTTAATTTTTATAATACTTGTTACCTGCAAAAGTAATGCCAGTCCCACCAGCCTCAGCTGTACTTTATGTTTAAAGCTAATTAGCAAATGTAAGCATGCTAACATGCTAAAATAAGATGATGAATATGGTAAACATGCAAATGCACATTGTCATTGTAAGCATGCTGACGTTGAATTACAGCCGGCAATTTTATTTTTGTTAATCATGTTAACAAGCTAGGTGCAACAGTTATAGGAAAACTTTGGATGCAGATTTAGTAGCTAAGTGGGTAATAACAGACTGATGACCTTGCACTGATGATTACTTAAGTTCAAAATCACTATCCTGTTGTGGGCATGACATCGAGTGATGAAGAATAATGCAGCACAAGCAAAAAATGCCACATTCAATGTAATTACCACAAACAATATCCAACAATTGCCTATAAAGCTTTACAGTTATTGTTCAGGTTTTTTTACTGAATCTTATTGTTTCTTTGTGGTCCAGTCGACATGGCCTGGTAGCAGCAGAGGTTTGCAAACCTCTGATCAACACCACATTATTTGGAGGTCAAACTAAAAGGGAGTGCACCTGAAATGTTGGTGATAATCAACATAACCGATGGTTTACAACAGACAGTTTGGGAAATGAATTTACTGCCATTTCATTTTTTCTTCCAGATAGATAACTCTTCGTGTTTCGTGTCCCATACAACTTGATGAACTTTAGTAATTGCCTGAATCCCATTTCTCAGCAATTAACTTGATGTTACAATGTTATCGTAACTGACAGAAGTGATGGTCAAAACTCTATTATTAAGACCAAAGTTGTAACAAATCGGAATTATCCTTTAAGGCTCCTGCTATTTAAGTTGATATTATGCCTGCTCTGCATATTTCTGACCTTAAAATAATCTAATATTTCCAAATTACACCCTGTAAATCTGAGGATGAGCAATATGTTCCGCCATCAGGAAACTGGATATTTCCTTGGGCTCTGGGCAAATTAAAATTACATACATCCTCACATGAATCTAATAAAAGACTTCACAGACCATATAAACCAGTGTACACACACAGCTGGTGAATAGGGGTGGGGTGACGGGGGCTGTGGATGTTTGTCCAGGGGCTCCCAGCAGGTGTATGCAGAGATGGATCCAGATACACACTTGTTTGAAGCTGCCATTCAAAGAGTTTCTGGTATGTGGTGGTCAATGCAGACAAAGGGGAATGGTGAAATATTAATATAGGCTATTGTGTTAGGGCTTGCTGGCAGCGACTGATTGTCTCCTTTATGTGTGTGTGTCTGTGTGGAGTGTGTGTGTGGGGGGTGTATTTATGTATCTTACAGCACACGCATACGATGGCTTGTTTTTTCATCCAGCAAGGTGCAGCTGGGCTTCCGAGAAGTAAGTGGCGCCGAGATAGATTTGGTTCAATATGATGGAGTAAACTGATCAGCTTTGAAAGGAAGATGTGTGTGTGTGTGTGCGTGTGTGCGAGAGCGTGCGTGCAATCATCAGACATCCTCAGTCTGCCCTGGAGACAGTGTGTAAAGATGTCTATGATAATTCATCCACTATAAATGAACCTCCATTTATAGATTTTAATGAAATCCTAATTGCCAGCTCAATACGCTCCCCTACTTTTATGGAGACATAAGTAATAGGCAAGGGGACATGAAATTATTTTATTCTGATATTTATTACACCCATTTCACTCCTTTGCAATAAAGTTCAAAATTAGATCCAGGTTGAAAATTATCTAACAAATGATATAATTTGAATCACCTAATTAGATGGGACAATCTCCCCTGTTTGACGGAGGAGGTTTAACTCCCATAATATGACAAACATATAAAATGTGATTTCTGTTAGGAACATCTCTGCAGATGTACAATACATGCAGATAGAGAAGGAGGAAGGGATGCTTTTCACTAGTCAATTTTAGTGACTATGTGCGGTAGAATCTTTCTAAAGTTCAATTCAATTCAATTAAATTTTATTTATATAGCCCAGTATCACAAATCACATTTGCCTCAAAGGGCTTCACAATCTGTAACATACGACACCCTCTGTCCTTAGACCCTAGATTCGATTAAGGAAAAACTACCCAAAAAAACCCTTTTAACAGGGGAAAAAATGATAGAAACCTCAGAAAGAGCAACAGAGGAGGGATCCCTCTCCCAGGACGGACAGACATGCAATAGATGTCGTAAGTACAGAATAGATTTATAGCATCAAAACTATAACAAATACAGCCATGATGGCAAAATTGCTGTGTGTATATATATATATATATATATTATTATGTTAGAAATGTTTAGTTGGTAAAACATAAGGGAAGATGATGGGTCCAGACGGACAACCGAGCAGCTCCAGGTGGAGCCCAACGAGCAGGACCCAAGCCACTCGTCCCCTGCACCATAGACACAGCAGCACTGCCCAGGCAGGTCACCATAGTCACCGATCCAGATACATTTTCGGACACTGAAATACCTGCTGAAAGTGACCATAAGAAAGAAGAGACAGACGACTAAGCACAAAACTCCGGGAGAGGGAAGAAGTCAAGTTAGTAACATGCATTTATGGGATGAGAATGCATACGGATGGAGAGGAGGACAGAGGTGAAGAGAGAGAGGTGCATCCTAGGTAGTCCCCCGGCAGTCTAGGCCTATAGCAGCATAACTAAGGGATGGTTCAGGTTCACCTGAGCCAGCCCTAACAATAAGCTTTATCAAAGAGAAAAGTCTTTAGCCTATTCTTAAATGTGGAGATGGTGTCTACCTCCCGAACCCGAACTGGGATCTGATTCCACAGGAGAGGAGCTTGATAGCTAAAGGCTCTGGCTCCCATTCTACTTTTGGAGACTCTAGGAACCACAAGAAACCCTGCATTCTGAGAGCACAGTGTTCTAGTGGGGTAATAAGGCACTATGAGCTCTGTAAGATACGACGGTGCCTGACCATTAAGAGCTTTGTAGGTGAGGAGAAGGATTTTAAATTCTATTCTGGATTTCACAGGGAGCCAGTGCAGAAAAGATAATATTGGAGAAATATGATCTCTTTTCCTAGTTCCTGTCAGTACACGTGCTGCAGCGTTCTGAATCAACTGGAGAATCTTAAGGGACTTTTTCGGGCTGCCTGATAATATGGAATTGCAGTAATCCAGCCTTGAAGTAACAAATGCATGGATTAATTTTTCTGCATCATTTCGAGACAGGAAGTGCCTG